>JAGDQP010054530.1:893-13327 GCA_022664845.1 Lepisma saccharinum
CGTATCATCATTCATCCAGATAGCAGGAGCGGGTCCTGAGATACAACGGAGGTTGAGGACGATTTTCAACTCAGGAACGACTAGGGCTATGAAGGTGTTTAAGATCGTTAGAAAACGAGTTCAAACCCGTATACTCACCACATCGTAAGGTAATATACTGATATACGGGGAGGAGGAAAGTTTTAACTCAGGAACTACTAAGCCTAGGAATGTGATTCAGGTGTCGTTGGAAAGGTTTCGCCGTAACGAAATATTGACCATTCAAATAGGTTGCTTGCTGTTGAAGCCTTACGGTAGCATATATGCACAGTTCATTGACTGGCCTCCGCCTTACTTAGTCGCTACTTAAATTCAGCACCACGCTTGCTAGCACGAAATTGGGAGAAGAATCAACAGGACGGACAATTCTAAAATTTATTCTGATACACATCGTAGTGCATCAGTATCTATTATTACAGCCCTTATAAGCCCACAATACCTAAATGTCATTATAAAAGATGATATTCTTACCAATCTTCCTGTTCTGATATCTGAATCAAGTGAACTCCTGCCTTTGCCACAAGAATTTGCTTTCCTATTGCTGCTGTAAAAATAAACATTTTAAAAATGAATATATTGTACTGACGGAACATATCTAAATACTTTTAATAATTGTAACACTAACTGTTCGATTAAACTCTTGATGTATTATGATATACAATTAGAGCCTCAATACTCGCACGTACGTTTGGTTTGAAAAAGTGACTGAACGTGTGTTTATTAATATGCAGAGTCATCCGAATCAAAATCATGAATATAGGGGTGTCACAAAATAAGTGAGCCCAATTTTCCTGACATTTTGAAGTATCTTTTCCTGATTGTCAGCATTCTGGTATTGGAAAAACAATAAAAATTCATTTTATGGTAATGAGAGCTCCAACATAGCCACTAACTATAAAATAAAACAATACACTTTGTCATAGAGAGCAATCTTGTAGACAAAGTAACTATACTACATAGATCAAATAACAGACTGGCAATGACTTATTTACTTTCTTCTCACTTATTTGATAAGGCTCAGTGCACCAACATCGAACGGTACAATCCTTATACCTTTTTACAGTCCTGTGGAACTTCTAATGCTGTGAATTACACATTTGTCAACTGATTCAGAATACAATAATAATATTTTTAACATAAAAAAGAAGATATGTCTTATGTAATGATAATTATGCAACACTCCTCTATGTAAGTGTTTCTTCTAAATGTCTAATCTTCTAAGAAACTGTATTTGCCCCCAATTTGAGACTTTTCACTGCTTTTCTCCTGACTCTTTTTTAAGCGTTATCTTGGCTAAAATAAAATTTCCTGGCTTTCCAAGTCTCTGGCAACCTTGAAATAGGTGCAAATATAGAGTGTGGCATAAAAACGGGTCTTTTAGAATACTGGGAATTTTTAAGTCCTTTAAATAGCTTTGGTTCAGGACGTATGGATGATGGGGTAAATTGGTGGAATGAAGAAAATGGGAAAACCTCGAAAATATACACGCACACGGTATTTGTCCACTACAAAGCCTACATGCCACGAGCAAGGATCGAACCGGCGACCCCTAGCACCAGAGGTGAGCGCTCTACCATTAAGCCACCACGGCCCACTGCGCCCTTAGACATTGCCGTTTGTAAAATATATAAAATGACGTTCATGTTTTGTAAATGGCGTCCATCAGATGACAACCATTTCGGATAGGAATGTCACTGATTCATCACGAACTAAGGTAACTGTGTGTTGATGCCTTGGATGCATCTTAACCTGAAGATAACGCCACAAGGCGTAATCACGAACAGTCAAATCTGGTGATCAGGGAGGGCACGAAACGTCACAATTCCTTGAAATGATGCCGTTTCCAAAAAGTCGCATGGTCTTTCGCTGCTATTGGCTCAATGAGACGTTGCTCCGTCTTGCTGGAACCAAAATAGCTCTTCTGTAGTTCGTGTGTGTCAATCATGTCGGCATACCGTTGAGATCTGGCCGTGGTTGCTGATCCGTGCTCATTCTCCAAGAAGAAATTGCAGATTATTCTCCTTGAGGAGACCGCACACTACACTGTATAACCAGCGTTGAAGCAGTTCATGGGGGTTATCTGACCAGTAATGACAGTTTTGCTTATCCGCATAACCAGTAAGGTGAAAGTGGGTCTCGGAATTACTCATCCAAGTAAACGTAAGAAAGCTTTATTTTCGCGAATTTTTTTAACCCTCACAACTACAGCGCGCTGAACTTCACTACAGGGACTCATGTCCGCAAATGGCGTACCTGTAGATGAAACAAATGACAATAAGTATTGCCATCAACACCACAAAAACTTTGGGTTGCCAACAATGGCATTTTACAGTGTCCCGAAGCTTTAAAAATAAAATGAATAAATAATATTTTAAAAAATCCGTATTGAAATCAGTAAAATTCCTATTCAGATGTTGGAAAGTGCCACAGACAATTTTCATTACGGATTGTCTGAGCATCAACGTCGAAATGGTAATCACCTATCGGATGCCCATTTTCAAAGCATGAACGTCATTTTGCATATTGTACAAATGCCAATGTCTATGGATGCAGTGCATGTATTTGTAATTGTTTAATAATAAAAACAATTTCGCTGTATTGAAAAATGCGTGTTTTTATGCCATACCCCGTATTTCATATTTATAATTAATTTAACATAAAGTATTCCCGTAAGTTCGGCTTTGATATGACTTTCAATATACGAGTCAGGATTGTCAAAGTAAGATATTTTAATAAAAATAACAAAATGTAAGTGTAAAAATTATTTCCCTTTCAAGATGTTACCATTTGAATTTTATTTATGGTCTTTTAGCATCTTTGGCTCATGCCGAGACAGAGTAGGTAGAGGATGGGAAGGTATCGACCAGGACCTAACTTAAGATGCTATCCTGGTATTCGCTTGGTGCAAATAAGGGAAATCTCAGTGAGGATGGTCGCCCGTGTGGTTCGAACCCGTGTACCTACCCACTGCCGATCCAAAATTTGCGGTCTTACCGTTTGGATCACTAGGGCTTGGTACAAAGTATCTGCTCAAAAAAGAATTATCATAATTAATCACGATTTGCAGGAATATTCCTTAATTGAAATCTACGCAGGCAGTCGACTGTTCTAACTTTCGACACCATGAATTACTTGGTTAAACTGAGCCACGAGGAATACTCCAGGTGCGCAGAGGTTGGTCTCGCAGCGGCCAGCTCTACGGAAACACCCAGTGGGTAATCGGGAGGGTGTTCGATTTCCGGTCACTGTAGCGAGCATCTTTTCCTGTAGTTTTCAACATAAATATAATAAGCGAGAACTGAACATGTGATGTCATTTTGAGAAGGTCGAATGCAAACAAATATGATGTGAGAGTGAACTTAATATGTTTCTGACTACAGAAACTGTACTGCTTTCTCCGGTAGCAATATGCAAATGATTTCTGATCTTTCTCTGGTACTTCCTTGTTCAAGCTTGCTCAATAATCAAGTTGCCAACATTGGTATTCACACACTGTTGCGAAGCTGAGAAAAACAAACATCAGTACTAAAATCAGTAACATTCTTATTCAGATGTTGGAACGTGCCACGGACAATTTCGTTCGCTGAAAAAAAAATGTCCAGCGAGCAGAAAAAAAACTGACTTTCCAGGTTTTCCGGACTAAAATAACATTTCTCCAGATTGACGTCGACAAATTTATTTAAGCCAAAATTGAAAAATAAGCTTAATTTTAACTGCTACACTCAATAGCAGGGTCAACGGAATAGATTAGAATATATTTAAATAGATTAAATGTAAGAGGTGATCGACACATTAACGTGCACACAAATTGCTGCAAGCATGCGCAACGTCCTTCTCTGCTCCGTTCCATGGGAAACAAAAACCACAAACTGTGCAGAGTATGGAAAAATTTATAGAATTTTCTGATATTATCCAATTTTTCGCGGTTTTCCAGATCGCCGCACACCCTGGATCATATTTTATGATTGCCTCTTGATATCTATTTCAATAATACAGTCTGCTACTGATCTTACTCCCGTTTACACCTCTGTAAGTGAACTTTATCTTTTAGCTACCCGACAAAGTCCAGTGAATTGGACGAAATATTGTGGATTGTTAATCCCTCCAGTGCGTCGTAGGTGAGTTTCGTTCTTCAATTTTACGCAAGGTGGTTACATGTTCGGTGATCAAAAATGACAATGAATTTAAATGCCTACAACAGGGGTCTTTTATTTTTTCCTGGGTTCCTTATTGATATCAATATCGCAAATAAAAAGGTCATTTGCAGTCAAGACAGGGAACGTTCAAATCACTTTTTTGGTCATTTTAGACACACTACACTAATAATATTTTAAAGCGAATCTTACGTAAGCACTGTTCTGATCCCCCTCCCTCTTTCCATTAAAATAGGCAAAGCAAGAACTTCTCCCTATGTATGCTTACGTAATACTTGAACAAGCCTTGTGCCCTTAGGACCGTTTTGAGCTTTACGAACAGTGATCATCTTGTACCCAGTAGATAGGGATGTACCGATATATCGGTATCGGTGATATCGGCCACTTTTTGGAGTATCGGTATCGGCAAATGGACACCGATACATTTTCCGAATTATTTTAAATTTGTTTAATATTAACAACAGTGACACTCATCTTTCATGGGTCTCTTTAGACTTAAAATTCGTCTAAGTGATTATCGATGGTATAATCGATTCCTTTATGCATGTGTACGCCTTTGATTTGCAATACTCAAATGATATTTTTAGTCCGTCCATGCCAAAATAGTAGCTCATGTTAGAAAGAAATAGTAGTAACTGAAGGAAAGCCAAAGGTAACTTCAGTCAGGTAGTCACGCACACCCGGGATTCGAATTTCGGATCTCAAACGAGTCAGAGGTTTCGATTAAGAACAAAATGCTTTGCAAGTGAACCACTCTACGCTCACTTTGTCAGTATTTTCCCTTTAGTCTTTACTTACATATTAGAAAAGGTAACGCTGTTCCCTGTAGAATGACCACTCGCCGGGAACGGCGCATGGGGCACTCCACATATTCTCGACCTATGGCATAAGATGGAGCGGGTGGTCACTGGTCAGTCCCACGCTCAGCCGCCTTTATCTTCAAAAGTGCCCAGGAGTACAAAGAACAGTTCGGTACTCAATTTGATAATATATATTTTGTGTGTCTAACGTAATATGAAATTCTGCTTTATATTTTTGTATGTGAAATTTTGGCCTTATATCTAATATATATTATTACAATGTTGATAAATTCATTATTTTGAAAAAGTCTTATAATATATAGGAATTTTTTCAAATAGTATCGGTATCGGTGGAAAAGTGGTATCGGTACATCCCTACCAGTAGTAACATAATAATTGTAGCGATTCACAAACCTCCTACACGAAACACAAGTTTAATAGATCCTGATAGTTTTACCGAGCATTCGTAGCTCAGTTGGTAGAATTATAACTTTGCATTCGGCATGTCCCGGGTTAGATACCAACAGCTGACCATCCTGAAGTTTTATCGAGGGGCTTTCCTGAGTCACACCAACCTAATGTCGGAATGGTTCCTTCAACTCAGACCCTGGCCGACTCCTCCTGTCCATATCCTTTCCTCTGCTTTATTCCGGCCTGAGCCATAGATGTCTAAAGCTCTTATAATTCCAACAGGACAGTAAAACAGTACAGCTATTGGTTACTTCAAATAATTGCATTAAACATGGTGTATATTAGCATGAATTCACATTACACTGTTTTTCCATTTCAAGTAGTGAAATGTGTATATTATAATGCATTCAGTCATTACTCTTGACAATGGCATTATATCAAACCAGGCCTTAGACAAAGATGCCAAAAGGATATAAATACACTGACATTCTTATCAAACCGTGGAGGTCGATATCCGGATCAGAGTTGGCCATTTGAAGACCCCTGGCTCCAAAAATGCTCCTGTAAAAAAATAGAAGTGAATTTTCTCGAATATTTCTCTTATGTTGGATACTGATACATGAAGAAACATGATCATTATTATTTATTAAACCTACTTTACTTATGACCTTAAAGCAACTTAGGTTACACGCCATTACGTCTCTTCTCTGTCTGTGTGAGTGTGAGAGAGAAGAAATTTGAGTATTTATATTGCCACATAAGGCTTTAATTTAGTGTACCACTGCGGGATTTATCTAGTGAGATTGAGGAAAATAAATGAAGAAAAAAACAAGATAGTTGACCCAGGAATCTGATCCCAGGATGTACTGATTAAGACTCGAGCTTTGGATCGCATGCAGATATAACGAGAGGGATGTATTTAGAAGTTCAGATTAATTTGTGCTATAACTCCAACACCTTTGGAGGCATGAGCCAAAGCTGCCTAAAAGCCTTAAAATTCAAATTCAAATTCAACACCTTTGGAGCCAACGTCGAGGACTTTGGATAGGTAACAGGCAGGTACACGGGTTCGAACCCCATGGTCGACCATCCTGACTGAGGTTTGTCTCAGTTTTACCAAGCGAATACCGGTATGGTACCTTAAGGCCCTGACCGATACCTGCTCCATTTACTATATATCCCATCCCGGCGGTCTGAACAAACGACTCAAAGGCCATAAATGAATTCAAAATTCAAATTCAACAACTTTGGAAACCTAAAACGTTATATCCATTACTGTAATTAACTTTTATTCGAATGATATAGAAAATCAAACCAAGTTATTACATTTAGTGTGGAATCAGAATATAATTTAGAAGACAGTAACAAGTCAGATACTAGCTGGGTGGTAAAAGATCTTTCATAAGAAATAACATCGCATTAACACGTGAAAATGCATATCGAGAGTATGTCATACCTTGTTAACGCTTCTGGAGTATACAAGTTGCTTTCTCTCAAGGTACTCTTATTAAGTGCTCTCAACATGTAACGATTGGTCGGACTACGAAAGAAAGAAAAGACATAGTCATCATTTAGCAGTCACTCAATGAGAAACAAAAGAAAACAGAGAAAGATTTTTTACTACATTACAACTATGGAAAATAAAAGCTTATGACACGCAGTAAAAATTAAACAACAGCTCAAAGAAAAATGGAGACGCAAAAAATAGCGTTCTTAACCAAATGAATTTGACAATAGCTCTTTTCGTTAGTAAACACTGTTTGTTCTCTGTCAATTCTACGAGATTCTATCTATATGTGAAGCCTACTACCAAATAACTCCCATAATTTTTAATCCTTCCAAGTGCAGCTTTTTTTATGAATCAAATCCTTTTGGTGTAAATTTACGGTAAGTCTAGAAAGTTGTGTGCTAAAAGGTGCCTTTTCAGGAAAGCGAAAAAAAGCTTTAAAATATCGAAATCCGATTTCTCAACATACAGACCTTCTACAATTATGTTAAACGATACGTGCAATAATCAACTTCGCTGAAATACAAGAAATGCTTTTGGCATCGCAGCGCTTGTCGACTTGAGCTCGCACTTAGTTCACCTATCCCCACCCGCCAAGCGGTACGTAGTTCTCCGAGAACTTTAGGCCACACGCTGAGTTATAATTATAAAGTAATTTAATTAACATATTTGAACTTGCCGGAAGTATTAAAGAACTAACTTTATTATTAGTACATGTAAAATTCGTGGAAAGAAATACACAATCTATTCAGCAATACAGCGTGACGCACAAAGTCAGGTGAAAACAATGGGACGACTGGCGGGCGGAGATAGATGGGTCAGGCGACAAGTGCTGCGTTGCCAAAAACATTCCTTGTACAATCCTATAGGAATAAAATTTCGTTTGAGATTGCTTAAATCTACATGGTTTACGTCATTATTCGTAGCGCTATTACATCTTTTGTGACGAAGCTTGGACACATTTGGGTACTTCTAGCTTGAAAACTACATATTTTTCAAGATAATAGGCCTGTCTGGAAAGTATCTGACCTTATTTTTTTTCTGAGGAAAGTATTCAACGTTGGATGGTGTGAACCTCGCTTGCTTCAGTACCCGTTAGGCAGCCAGTTGGGGAAAATGACAGAACATGTGGAACAAGGACACTGCATCAAGTTTTCCCAGAAACTCGGAGATAGCCAAGTAGAAACAATACGTAAAGTTTAACAAGCTTTTGGCGACGATGCCATGGGGAGTGCACAAATAAAAGTGTTACAATCGGTTCAAAGATGGCCGCACGTGCGGAGCAAAATCAAAGTAATGCTGATTATGTTCTTGACTACCGTGGTATTGTGCATCAAAAAAACATACCAGTTACAAAGGAATACTACAGGGTGTCTACAAAACTCACAGAAGTAAAATTCATGAAATTTTGCATGCAATAAAAAGATGAATTGTTAGGATCAGTTAAGGAACCTCGGCTTGCCAGACCCAAACTCAGAAGATATGAGTTATCTGGGTAAATTATATTTCTTAACATCTGTAACATTAAAAGTTCACCATCTAAAATATACTTCAAATATATGAAAACATTTTTCTGTACATTTGGAAAAATGGAAAATGTACCATTAAATATGGCTAAAAATTATAAGGTTTACGTGACTGAACTCATGACCTGAAACTCAATTTCGTTAATTTTTCTTGATTTTCATGACCAATGACTCAATTTATTTACTTTTTTTTTAAATTTATTTTTTATGAATTTCATGACCTGTAGACAACCTGTTATAGCTTCGAAACGTCATTTATCGAGATATGGTTATAAGAGCTAGTCTTCTAGCTACAGTGTGAAGATTCACCTCCCGAAGTTTGCCTCTACAGTTTGGAATTGAATTTTGAATTTTAATTTAATTTCTAAGGCCTGTACGAAACTTTGGCTCAGCCCGGATGGGAGAATTAGTGGAATGGAGAAAGTGTGAGGGAACGGGAAAACCCCGAGAAACTCCACAAACACACGGTGTTTGTCCACCATAAAGCTCATATGGCATAAGCAAAAATCGAAACGAGGACCGCAAGCACCAGAGATGAGCACTATACCACTGAGCCCCGCCACAGATTGGAATGACATTGTATATTCAGTATATAAACTTCAACAACTGTTATAGAAGATCTTTAAAAGTATTAAATATACACAAAAAACTGTTCCAAGAAACACATACCTTGGGTTAGAACAGACAGAAGGCGTCTGAGCTGTAGCCCCTTGAGATCTCTCAACAGTCAGCCACCTTGAATCCTTTGGTGTATAGGGTGTATTTGCCAGTACTGAATTCTGGGGTAATGATTGCAATATCTCGCACCTGAGATGCAAAAAAGAAAAACATCAGTACAAAATAATTTACATGAAAATTTATACCGTTCTACTAAAAAGATTTGAAATTTTGGAAGAACGTTAAAGAGCTGCTGAGATAAAATGTATACTAAGGGTGAACATTTGCAGTTTTGTTGATCTCTCAGTTAAAGTTCACACTCAACACTTTCATTCTTAATCTTCTCCCTAATTAGATCGAGATGCACTCTGTTATTAATGAATGTACACATTTCTTTATGATTTAGACAAGTTTCTGAAACTGGCTAACAGATGTCACATAACGCAAGATTATTTTTCTGCACAAGATCTCGACAGATTAAAGTTTCGTTACTGGTTCAAAGCCTCACACAGAACTTATTTGCTTGACTTCTACACAGCTCTTAAGGATGCAACGGACTACGAACGTGGAATCCGAACCACGCTCAGTTTTCTACCCGAGGCAGAGTGTGGGTGTATAGACCAACATGCGATGCCACTCGCTTCTAAAGGTCTCTCTCTCTCTCTCTCTCTCTCTTTCTCCACAACTCTATCTTGGGACCACTATCATGGACTGAAGAACTTCACAACAAAGACCGACCAGACAGGGCTTAAAGGAGTTTTTACTGTCTCCCTTGACCCTCGGTCAACCACATCACCTTAAAAACTTACATGATACAAAGCATACTAACCAGTATGGATTCGATATCACGATTAAGTAAAATGTTATTCAATATTGAAGAGAATCTGGACAGGCGTAAGGCATAGTGCTGTTACCACCCATATAATCAAATGTTATCCTTTATATTGAAAAGAACGGAACGGCCATGGCTCAGTGGTCGAACGTTAGCTAAGCATTAGGGAAGCTGTGGGTACAAACTCAGCGGCCGACAATTCTGACTGATGTTTTTTCTCAGTCACACCAGGCGAATGACGGGTTGGTACATTCAACTTCCTCGTCGATATCTTCCCGCATCCTTTCCTTTCCCCCATCGCAGCCTAAGCCTTAGGTGCCTAAAGGGCGTAAATAAAATTCAAAGATATTGAAAAACTCAATCTGAAACCATATTTTTGCAATATGAAATGATTCAACTAGCAAGGCAAATTCAAAAATCGATTTATGATGAGCCCGACCTATCTCACGAATAATATCAATCTGCCCTTCGGTACTGAAATACGATAGTGAAGCACGGTTACAGACACGCACCTTATCTTCGCTTCGAGCATTGTGTGTGTTATCTTACTAAAAATGTATTTTCTTGCGCGAAAGGTCAGATACGATCAATTTCAGAAAAATCGCTATAAAACAATTTCCCATCTACTGAATTGAATTGTATGGTACTTGTGGACTTTAGGCATCCTTGGCTCGGGAGTAGAGAGAGCACGGAAAGATGTACAAAAGAATTTGCCAGTACCTAGTTTGAAGGTACCATCCCAGCATTAAAGTGGTGTGACTGAGGAAAACCTTGTGAAGATGGCCGGCGGCTGGATTCGAACCTAGGCCCTTCCGAACGCTTTACCAAATAAGTAAGATACGGCTCCTCGGTTTTCTTGTCTACTTAAGTATCTTTTTTTTAATGTAACTTCTTTTATAATGCTTTTAACATATCCGATAACTACACAATGTCCATTTCTCCTTTTTGAGACAACTGGGAAATGGTACATTTTTACATATATTCTTACTCCACCTCTGAGCCTTCGAAACAAATTTTCCCTTCGAGGAAAAATCTTACCACTATATATTTTAGCTTTCAAAACCGAATGCATATCTGATTTCTGGAGAGTATATTGATATAAGGACTCATGGAAATACCTCTTTGCCGAAGTCTTTAAGAGAAGAAAAATCTGAGCCGAGAAATATCTGTTGAGGAATTCAAGTACTTGTCCAAACTAGAAAGAAATGCGCAGACATTCATAAGAAAGTGTGTTTCTCTGCTCTTAAGGGTGATAAAAATGGTTGTTTTTCTGAGGTTTTTTTTCGTCAATTATTCGAATACGGATTAATGATGGGCATTGTTTTGCCTTAACTGTGGTTTTCGTTGGAGATCTTGCTTAAATTCATTCCTAAACCAACATAAACACTGTTGTTATGTATTGTGTATCTCATACAAAGCACAAATAGGAAAGGCCGTATAGGCCAAATTAACTAACTTTATGGCTGATATATTCTTTTCATTTGTTTTTCTCTACGATTAAGCAAAGAAACACTAGAGTATTGATCAACTGAAATAGCAATTCTATTTAACTTGCTTTTATTATTGGTAGCCGAATATTGAATTATATTAACCATCTTGATTTTCAATTCAATAGACATTCATCCAATGACATTAGGTTAGTTTCCCACTGTATGCGTAATAGCACCAGTACAGCACGTACTACAACCTAACAATAAAATATGTTTCATTACCGAACTCATATCCTTCAAATCTGTACTATGTTGATCCAGCATGTGACATATATAATTACATTCATAAAATGAAAGTGACTAACGTATGAATAACATGAAAACTGAATCTTGTTGATCATAGTTACCGAACGTACAATATCTGAAAATGCATCAAATCCTAATTTCATACAGGTTCCATTGGTACATACCTTCGAAATATATTCGCATTAGTTAAATTACTAGGTATAGGCCCATGTCAATCATTATGGAACATTTCCCGAAACCGAGGACACAAAATTGTACTAAAATAGAAACTAAAGAGTAGTTTCCATTTTAAAAACAAGATACGAACGAATTGCTGTAATTCTTTCTCATCGTAAACAATGTTCAAATTGCCTATTTGTTTAAAATGAAGTCACTAATTTTATCTTTTAACTTATCACAAAGTGATGGTCATTTCAACTCATAACAATGCCTTACGGAACTAACAAGTTCATCGCCGCAATAACAAACATTCACCATAGGATTATATCCTAGGCAATATCAAGCCAGTTTTCATCACAAACACCTACTTTTCGAAGATCTCTTCTAAGATTGTCTTACCAACGGCCTCTTTCCCTCCGACCTTCCAAAAGCCCTGGAACACAAGTTTTTTTCCCGCACGGGAACTACATGGCCTGCATATCTTAGTCATCGCGATTTCATTATTCTTACATCGGGTGAGTCGTACAGTCCGTGGAATTCTTCATTATGAAGTCTCCTCCATTCTCCGCTCATCTCGTCCCGTTTCGGTCCATATATTTTTCATAAGACCTTA
>JAGDQP010054531.1:1356-13327 GCA_022664845.1 Lepisma saccharinum
TATTATTATTATTATTATTATTATTATTATTATTATTATTATTATTAAAAGTAACAAAAATAGAGTTATATGCTCTTTTAAAGGCTTTGGTTTTTAGTCTTGTTCATGGTTTGAATCGCATCCTTGTTTGTACAGACTCGCTTAGTGGCCTTCAAAGTCTCGAGAACATGTAGAGTACACATCCGCTCGCGCATGCGCGCTGCTGGTGTTGAGGTTGTCTTTTTCTGCGTACCAAGTCGTGTTGATATTCATGGTAATGAATTGGCAAATCAAATTGCTTGTGATGCCTTTTTTAAGCGCTAACATTGAGATTCAGTATGTTCCATTGCAGGACATCGACAAGTTACACGGACTGAATGACAGCGACGATGGTATGACATTCCTGTTAATGAGTTAAAGGAAATCAAGGTTACCGTCGCTCCATGGAAATCTTGTCGAGGTAGTAGGCATCCGTGTTGCCTTCGGATAGGACATAATCGCTTGACTCACAGTTATTTATTGCGGCATTTGGATCCACCACATTGTAATGAATGCAATGCAACTTATAGTATTTATCACAAGATTTAAGAATGTCGAACAACGTTATAACATTCCCAATGACACGGCGTTAGTCCTTGAGAATGATTCTTATGTCGTCAATAGAGCTTTAAGATACTCCCAAGGGACAGATCTCGTACTGGCCATTTGAGATGATCATGTCTAAGAAGCTGTTAAGTAAAATATGGTAATATGTTAGTGTATTGTTAAGGCCCGTTTACAGCCTTGTTGTTTTTGTTTTTAATCTTTTATACTAAAGGCCGTATACAGCTTGCTTTTTATTCATTTTAGTTCTGGTCCTTTACATCACTTTTAAGTTTTCTTTGAAGACCATTTGATCCTCAGATTTTAGTTGCTTTTAAGTTTCTTAACAGCAAAGTTTAATCGTGATGCAGATAACTTTAAGAATTCTGTTAACTTTAAGATAATAATTAAGATTTTAGATAACTTTTAAGATTCAGGGGAGTATCTATACTCTATTCTTCATTACATAAGAGATGACCATTCTATAATAAAATACTGCGGAAGTTTCTTAAATCTTGAATCAATACATATTTATTAATGGTTTCATCGCAATAAAACCTGGTATTGAAACGTTCTATTCAATATGTATTTTTCAATATCAATAGACCCTCCAGCTTTAATCATTATTCTCAAAGACACACACTATTCCAGTAATACTTACCTCACATTTTCACAAGAATACACTACTCCGATATATTGACATTTAACTATTTCAAATTCACAGTTGTCTATGAAATCATATTCTAAAGATGTCCATCTTGAAACAATGTCAATACTGATCTATCATGATTATAACGATAATAGTTGTCCGTAGTCTTTTTAATTAAACAAACTAATTACGAATCTTTTTTTAGTTCATTCTTACTTCTATCAGTTTACCTTCCCTTGATAAATAATACTTTCCATCATCTACTCACTTAAAACAAAATGCTAACTTCAATAATCACACTTCTATAAAATTATGTTACGTACTTCATCTGTAATCGTTTCCATTGTTATGAATAAGTTTGTATTGCTTAATCCGTATTAGTTCCCATTGTGATGAATCAGTCTTTACTTTGCCATAATTGATTCACGATGAACCTATTAAACTCTGTGTTTCTGCTATGGTTAACGAACTCACCATTTCCCATGTGCAGATTAAGATAAATCATGTCCTCATTGGTTTTTGGACACCACATCTGATAACAATGACTTATTATCAGCCGATCCTGATTTCTTTCCTATTTTCTTATTTTGTCTATTTCGAGTTTTCACATCTTTACTTGGTTGTTTTTCATTCTCCATTACTTCAGTATTATTTATGATAATTTCTTTCTGCCCTACTTCCTGTTCAATATTGGCAATTTCCTCCTTTTTTACTTCCTCTTGGTCTTCTTCCTTCTCTCTCTGACGCAATTTCTTCTTTCGAACTATACCTCTCAGACTCTACATTACTTCTAGCTTTTCCTGTAATTCATTCTTCTTCTCTCGCTATTGTCTGATCTTCCTTTACTTCTTCTCTTCTTTCCCCTGTCCTCTTACCATCTTGCACTTCTTCTCTTATTTCCTCTGTCTTCTATCCTCTATCTTCTTTCTATATTCCTTTATTAAACTGGAATCTTTATGAACTGTTTGGTTCTGCATAGTCCATTAGATTAGGTTTAATTAGTTTATTTTTTACTTTTTTGTTGAGGGTCTTCTGCTTGCATATCCTGGATGTTTTGTGAGGAATTAACTATTTCTGGAACCTCTATTGTTTGCAAAGATTGCTGACTTTCTTGTTTTTATATGGCAGAACTTTTCCTGTCCAAACTTTCGATTCCGTATTTGATTACGTTGTCGCCACAACTTCCTGTACCAATTTTCTTCATTGATTTCTTTGTCATTGAGTGTTAGAAAGACTATGATTAGATGGAGTTGTTTCTTCTAAACGCTGCTTTGTGACATTTACGCTACTGTGATCCCTATTCATTAGGCGTATAGGGACGGGCGTAAGCCATAGTGCTATTACTGCCCATACAACTCATTTTCTCTTAACAAAATTAGAGATAAATAAATCGTATACGCTTCTTTCAAATGGTGATGTTTGCAACTTCCGGGACTGACCGTGGGAGATTCAGGGCATATGTTATTTCTTTAAAAAACTAGAACATGGTACCTAGGTAGTTTGTTATGTATATCAAATTCTGACGGTACGTTTTTTTTTTGTTTTTTTTTTTGTCTGAAACAGTCTTCCAATAAAACATTGACCTGAAGCCGTTAAAAAATAGAAACTTTTGTCTCAAACATTACTAATAAAAGCCAGTCCCCTTCATTTCAAATGTTGTGCACGGGTGGTTTGAGACATCTGGGTGCTAGTCACTTCGGTGGCTAGCAAAGAAGCCTTTAAGTCTTCTCTAAAACAAAAGTCGGTAAACTCTCTTCAAGCAATGAAACAAGGAAATCAGAATCATCGACATTTTCGCCAGATTCTTGAAGATTCAGACAGCCGAGCAGCTGTCTAAGAACATCTTCAAGGACCGAGTCTTGAATACATGTAGACAAAGGTAAGTTTGGTAAAGTATTGAAGTTTGATCATGACGATGATAAGTCCTAACTACTTAAAGTTTTATGAACCCCAATGAAATGTTTGTTATAAAGAGTTATTCCCACGCAAAAATTAAATTTTACGAACAGTGACGTGTTATATTGTCTCTGTCTCTAAATCAGTGATTTTTGATAGGGATTCTGAGACTCATTACAGTTCAGAAATCAAAAACTATTCTGAAGGCTACTAGCACACCCTAGTGAAAGTTTCTTGAAGTGTTTACTCTCAGGAAACAATTACTCTCAAGATTTCTACCCTCTAAGGAACAATTGCAGGTTGCAAAACATATTATTTACTACGATAATAATATAGTGGCAGTCTCCTTACTCACCCAGTCTCACAACACCAGTCTTGAACTATCTTCCTGTGTTGTCATAATACACATTTGCCCAATTTTGTATGAAAATGTATACAACAACAATATATACAAAATACATATAAAAATATGTTGTTGGTATTCAACACATCAACAGTGTAATGATAATTACAATAGTAAGTTATAGCAACAATACAAGAAAAAGATACAATATTACATTACTACGTACAGTACCTTATCATCCTGAAAATTTTGCATCCTGATTCACCTGCTACAGTTAGGAAAATATATCCTCTCTTCCAACAATGAACTCGGTTTCAACTGCATGTAACTCCCTCCAGCGCAGTTCTTCTTCGCTGATTCCTTCCTCCATCTCCTTCTTCCTTCCGTCTCTATTTTTATTTTCCTTGTTCTTAATTTTATCTCCCTTCATCTTGATTATTATTATTTTCTCCTCTCCGTTGATTCTTTACTCTCTCATCGACTCCTAGCAACCTCCACACTTGCTTCGCCGTTTGGTGTTTTCTCCGGCCCCTTTAGTTATTTCCTGCCTCCACAACCTGGCTACTCTGTTACCTGGTGTCAGTTGCCAACAGGGTCGCTCCGTACCACCAGTTCTCTCTGTTCTTCTTCTCTCTTATTATGTGAACAGGCCTTTGGCGAGACGTTGTCTCACTTACATCGTGTTTGTTATGTTCATGTCTTTTCATTCTGATATGTAAGTACATTATTTTAATAATAATAATAAGCGGATAACGTGAAGGGATAAAGGAAAAACAAATAATGTTCTACTCAGGGAAGAAATACAAGCAGAAGCAAATGAGGAGGAAGAAGAACAAAAGGGGCAGGAAAGTGTATGTAGTTAAGGCCAGTATTATGGTTTTCGGAGAAGATAGAGTTACATGTAATCTCCCTCTCTTCCCTACTGTGGCAGGTGTATTAGGATTGAGATTTTTCAGAACATTGACACGGAAGGTTTCTTGAAATGTGCGGCTAATGTATGAGGTTATAACGGTTTCTTTATCCCTGCTTCGAGCGCAAGTAGCAGTTACAGGACGGTAGTAGTCTCAAAACTACTACAAAAGGTTGATGGCAGGAGATCCACTTCAAGAGCTACCTCTGGCGGCGAGAAGGTGCTCAGCGATTCCCGTTGAAAACTCGGGTGATGATCCTGGGCTACTGAAGTTTCCCTTTGGAAGTAATGGACGTTTATTCCTGATCCTGCCACGATCTTCTGTCGGTGATTCAAAGCGTCCGCTGGGCGTCCGGTAGGCCACTGCAACGTGCGTTGTTTTTGAAGAGAAGAAAAGAGTTCCCTTGCTGGCTTCTTCGAAGAACAAGAGATTCCCGCACCAACGAACAATCTCTCGCCAAGAGTTGACTGATCTCTCGAATTACCAAAGAGATCTGCACTGATCTCTCGAGCCAACCAAGAGATCCCTCGGAATACCAAGGGGCAGCCTCTCGCATCCACCAAGATGTCGAATTAAACAAGAAAATATCGCCCTCTCGCATTCAACAAAACATTTTTACTCTCGAATATGATCCTCTCGGATTGGGAGGATTTGGGGCATCTATTAATATAAACCAACAATTCACAAGTTGGTGCATGTATATTTGTGCTTGCACGTTGTTCTACAGAGCAGAACCTGCTTCGCCAGGTTTTGCTGACTACCTAGGTAGTACAATAAACTGAAGCAATCACTGGCTTTTTGCCTACCATAATACATATATTATAAATAATTTATTATTAAAGAATATTCGGTAGTTGTCAAACCTTTATGTCACTTTACTTTCATTTAAAAAATCATTAATAATAATGAAGATAATTGAGAACTCCATTTATGAAAGTTCACAATGTCGTGCCCCCTCTACTAGGCACGCCGGTGACAACTGTCACTAACCCGCACTGAGACGTGACCTGGTGTGTTGGAACATGGAATGGTGAGGTAGTTGTGATTTGGAGGAGTAATGATGGTTGTTGATGCAGATGGTTAGAAGTGTAGGAGTATTGTCATTGTACAAATGGGGACAGAAGTTACAACGTAGAAGGTAAGTAAGGCTAGAGGAAACACATCTGTCCGAACGAGTAAGCCTTGTGAGTTGTGGCATATTTCGAGTCAAATTTGGATAAAAAAAATAGGACAACGGGATTGATTGTATCTACCAGGTTCGGGAGAGGAGCCTGTATGGGTCCAATGATGGTCAGGAATATCTTTAGATTCGTGGGTCTCACACAGAATATTTTGGAGCATGAGGGGAAATCTCTGTAAGTCTCGGGTGACGTAGTCAGGATGGGATGCGCTACTTTAAGCAGTTTTGAAAGTAACTGAAGGTGGAGATGCTAGTGAGTAAGATTTGTAGCGAAGGGCGGTTGGAGTTATGATTTTTGACACGAACCAGTCGTTTACGGATGAAGCGACTGGGGTATCAAAGCTGAAGTGGTCAAATCTGAAGAAAGGGTATTAAAATAATCTTGAAGTAGGTCGTCAGAGGAACAAATGTGAGTGCTCCGGACAGCAACAGTGAATTGGGCAGAGCATTTGAAGTGGTGTGTATGGGATCTATTGAAGATATTGCATTCTGTTGGTAGGTTTGATAACGACGCCAGTCTCCTCAAGTCGATTGTTTTTGAGCCAGATATCCTCATCAAGGTAAGTGCCAGATGAATTTGCCGGGAAAGGACAGATGAATCTGCCGGTGCAGTTGAGGTCTTGCAGGAATATTTCACATGACTTTTGTCTATGGGTGTAGATTAAGAATGTGTCATCGATTTAGTGAAGCCATATGAAAGGTTTGAGATGTTTGGAATTCAGGTGTTGTTTCCCCAGGTTGTTCCATGAAAAGATCCTTGCTTCCTACGAAGGGGCTATACAAGTGTCCATAACTGTGCTACTGAATTCAAGGTAATTATAGTTTTGAAAGGAGAAGCTGTACATGTCAGCTACGAACTGAGCTTGTTGGAGCAAAAGTAATGTTCTGGGTTTATAAGGACTGGGGCATGTATCCAGAAAATTAGCAAGGACAGCGAGATCATGGGCATGTGGAATCAGTGATGTCACTTCAACTGAAACTAAGATAGTTTCCGGCGGTAGCGGGTCCGAAAATATATTGTGGACAGGAAATGGTTGGTATTTTTGGTATAATATAGGAAGGGATACTTTAAAAATGTGGCAGATGATGGTCAAAGAAGGTTAAAAAAATCGGTAGGAGAGACAATGGACATTCCTGAGTTTTCCCTGGTTTATGGATTTTGGATGAAATGTGGGAGTCTTGGGATCTTTAGAACAGAAAGTACAGATTGTGGAATTGCGACAAGCATGCGAATTGTGCATTATGTGTCTATGCGCTTCGAGGTAAGTGTGGATTTTATGGAGGAATGATGGGGTAAAGTCCTCCTTAAGGAAGCGGTAACAGGTAGAACCTAAAAGTTGTTGTTCAAGATGACTCGCGGGGTTTCGTATCTTTTGTCAGTCGGACGGATAAAGATAGTGGGATCCAAAAGAAGACCTGAAATAGCCTTACGCTCTGCACTAGTGAGGTTATGATGAGAACAAACTGTGTCAATGAAGTCGACGTTAGTCATCTGTTTCGGAATGTAATGAGATGTACTGTTCAACAGAATGGTTTGGAGGAATTAGTTGGGAGGAGTTGGGCATCTACTGAAGAGTGCAAAGGAATTTGTAAAAGCTGGAATGGGTTTCAGTGTTGGAGGTGATGATGTTTGAGATGTTATGATGAGTTGCTGCTACGTAAGACTGTGAGCAAGAGTGAGATCATTTTATAGGTTAGCTTGTTCGCTATGGCGGGAAAGAAAAAAGGAAAGACCGTAACAAAGGACTAAGTGAGTAAATTGGCTGTAGGCATTTCGGTTGGTTGAATCATGGTTACGAGTTTGCTTGTGTTATGATTAGGATTTTGTGAGCAAGAGCTTAGGTTGATCCGGAAAGTACGGAGAGAGAGATGGGTTCAAAAAGGTTGATCCTTGTGTGGAATTGGAGAAGTCGGTGTGAGTATAGGGGCGCGAGAATTAAGGGGATAGAGAATCCTTGTGAGAAGGCGGCCACAAATAGACGAGTGAATTTTGATAGGTGTTTGAAATTGCGATTTAAGAACAGATAAAAAGCGTCAATTAAGGTTTTGTGTATGATAGACATTGGTCTTATATACGGTGTATATATGATAAAATAAGGTTCATAAATGTTTTTCAGGGCGTTTTGTCAAAGGCATGGTCATCGCAAAAAATTGAATAAAGATAGAGACGAATGGTGAGGAATAATTGGTGATGGGATTTATAAATAGATTGTTTTTCCAAGATCGAAAGTCAACAATAATCGACTATACCTTGTCTACTCAATATTTAAATCTAAATAACTTCCTTAGGGGAAAAAAAACTTATCTAAAGACGATAACTTAATTATAAGGTGTAGAAGAAATTCTAAATATTGCATCATAAAATGCTGTGATGATAGCTCCATAACAATATGGAAATGAATGAAGCTTTCTTAAAATGCATAATGATAATAATGAGTCGGAATTATTTGCTTTTTCGCTGTAGTAGGACATGCTTATTACTGGACGTACCACTCAGCGTATATGTATAATAGTCGTCACCAAAAATGCTTAAGCACAACCATGACAGATTCTGCGAAGATAGTTATTTATGGGTGGTTGGAACCATATTCTGAAGAAACCGAGAACCGGATCCTAAAGGAACTGGTTCTGAGGGACCCGGGTACCCGCTTTCAAGGTCCGGATCCGGGTAACCGGTTCTATGATCCGGAACCGGATGGATCCAGGTACCCGGTTCCGATAGTATCCGGATCCGGGTAATGAGGATCCGGATCCAAGTGACCATCCCTATAGTAAATCACCTATTGAACCCACATAGATTAAAGACCTTTATTTAGTGTTGGATTTGGTATGCAGAAGTATTTGACACCTGTTAGCAACTTCAACGTGCTCCGATAACTTCGAGTAAAAGTGATTTAGAGCTACAAAGAAACAGTGGATTTCCTTCTCAATGTACTTGCTTATGCGAAAGAACAATAAAAGAATACAATTGATTAAGATATGGGAGAGAATATGTTACTACGAAGATTTATTCGAAGCTCAGATCATTTCAATACTTTACTCTTCATTTTAGCTACTGGAAAGTAATAACAATAATCAACTTGATTACAACTACTTTAGAATACAAAACGAAAAGAACAAAACCACACACGAAATTGCAACATTAGCACATCACATAATTGACCCATAGATCTACATAAATCGACATTACCTATTGAACACAGCAAAACGTCAGTTTTTGCCAATTAACACAGGGTTTATTTAATAATGATGATAATAATAATATGTTTATTTTCCTTGCATTTCGCTCAAATGCTCTGAACCCTTAGTCTCTTGACTTCATTTATATTACTTTTAATCACATTATTATTTTCCATATAACATTCTTTCGTTGTTTCACTTCCTTTCACTTAAACATTATCCAAATACATATGAAGGGTACACGGGAATAACGATCGAAGTCCACCATTAAGTTGTTTCACTTCCTTTCACTTTATCCAAATATATATGAAGGGTATACGGGAATAACGATCAAAGTCCACCATATCGTTGTTTCACTTAAACACTATCCAAATACATATAATTTGGATTCCATACACTCCAAACATACACTCCAAACATTCCATATCAGAATATTTAGGACAGAAGCACGTAGAAGATCATTCCTATGGAGAGCGGGGAGAGCTTTCAATAATCTAAATGTTAGGTACAATGACTTGGATATTTTCAGTGGAAATGTGCGAAAATTCAAAAATAGTCTGAATGTCATAGATGATTGGGATCTGGAAAAAATGTAAAATTGATGTAAAATTGTAAATATGATTGTAATCTACAATAATTGGGCAAATATGCCTGCTGTAGATCTTAGAATAAATAAATAAATAAATAAATGACGGGTATACGGGAATAACGATCGAAGTCCACCATTTCGTTGTTTCACTTCCTTTCACTTTATCCAAATACATATGAAGGGTATACGGGAATAACGATCAAAGTCCATCACAGGTCGAATTTTCGATTTTACTGCCATCTTGTAGTGAAGAACTATCAGGCTGTGAAATGTAGACAATGGAAAAACCAATGATAACCCACGCAAGTCAGACTTGAAGTTTTCGCGTACTTTGCAAAAATGATCAAAGTCACCTTAATCCTTTAGAATAGCGATCAGAGACCACATGTACCCTTTGTATTATCTTGTTTTTAATTCACAGATATTAATTTATATTGCTCATAAGTCTAAACATTTCTTGCATTGTTATTAACTCAGTATTGGAACTCAAGAACTACAATGATGTGTTTCGATTCTGTGTCTTCTTGATGCACTCCTAAGAACTGTTTGACCGCATCCAAATAATCTTTCCAGTAAGAGCCCACTGTTTTTTGGAATGTGATAAAAAATATGGGTCTGATAAACACAAAAGTAGTATGGGAAATACATGGTGATGCCTGAAGTAATTAAAAATGTCAGAAGATATCCAGAATCCTTTGTTGTTGTAAACTGTAAACAAGAATTCTTTTCTTCAGTGATGACAATTCCTGAATAAAACTACAAGAAGATATGTCCACTTGCTCAAAGAACTATCTCACAGCTTCTCGTGTCTCAACAAGATAAACTGATCCATCCGTGGTGATCATACTTTGTTCCATATGAAACACACAAGATCATCGAAATACCTCAACTTGAAGAATTCAAGGAGCAGTCTTTGCTTATGAAGATCTGCCAATCCTGAGGCAGGTTTGCAACCCACAAGCACAGCAATACTTCAATTTGTTACCAGTCAGCAACAGCCATGAGAAAGCTGATGAGTGAAGTGGTCCTTTGGATGTCAACATCATACACACCTAAAGTACCATTCATCAGACCAGAACCAGAAGTGGTAACACGAAAAGGAGGTGTATACAGAGATTGTTCTTTCTGGATTTGATATTTTTTTTCCTTGGATATTTTGTGTATTGTTGTATTAACGCTTTTTTTTCCATTGTTGTGGTGCATTATTGACTATAGCCATTGTAGTTAAAATAAAGATCGATTCGCTAGTTAATAATACAGGAAAATCACAAATAGTCCTTATACTTTTAGTTCATTATTGACATTGTATTTCTGGATTTCAACCATTTTTTCTGCGATATGTTGTGTATTATTGTATTAATAGATGTTTCATTATTGTGCTGCATTATTTTTAGTACCCGTTGTGTGAGATCCAAAATAGCTACACTAATTTCCAATTCGGGAAGAAAAACCTGAGAATGATTTATGAATAAGCCCTAAAAACAGTCCCTAAAGATTTTTTCAAAACTTCCACATGTGACTTTGATCTTTATTCCCGTGTACCATTTATATAGTGTCATTTCGTACTTCCATTTAAATGTTGGTGTTAATAGTATGATACAAATACCATTAGAAATTCCGTCGTTAAGTTGTTGAACAATTAAAAAGATTACGAGTTATCTTTCTATTTGTGCATAAAATACGTAAAAGTATTACACGTTTTGATGATTGATTTATTCATCCACTTCATTTCAATCTTCAATTATGACAATGTGGAATAAATTATTAATCCTTGATTTTGTTCATATGTATTATCAATCTTTTTTTCTGTTACATCATAAACAGTAACACTTTTCCAAAAAAATACAAAGATAGTTAAGTTTCCAATCTGCTGGCTTTTATGTATAAAGAAAAGACTACACATCAAGTGATACTGTCCTGTTAGATTGCTTCAATGGACATTTCCGGTAGTATTTTTCTATTGCAATAAAAAATTCTTCTATTAAAGCAGACTACGGAAAACATTTTCTTTTCTTTCTGTGATGAATCTATCAAGAGTTATAAAGACTTGCTTCAGAAGAGTCTCAGCCTTGCGCTTAATCGGACGCCGCCATGTTATGACGTAATCAGTCTTCCGACTGCTTGTCATTGACATACAAATGGTATTTGATTTGTTAGTATTGTTAAAAAGAGATCGCAAAAATGGATCGAAAGATATAAGTATATTATAAGTGGTGAATAGCGTTTCTGTATGCCTTAACACGTCATTTAGTTCGTTTTATTAATTTAAAATTGATTTTTACTTTTAATACTTTTTAAGATATTGATATAGCTTGGTAGCTTCAACACTAATTTATATCAGCTCTTTTTTTTTTATTTTCATGATTAAATCATAAGATATCTTCTAATAATGCTCTTTAGAACTCTTGTATTTAAAAAGAATTACCTCTTTTTTTCTGTAAAAAATGTGGGCTTTTACATCCGACAATCATATACTTTTTTAATTAATGCTAATGAAGCATTTTTCAAGAACTTAAAAGCATATGAATTAATAACGCTCGTTACTGCCATCTGTTAACAATTTAACGTACTTGTAGCCCGTGAATATATTGAATAGTTTTAATATGTCATTGTAAAAAATAATAATAAAAGCATGTAAGAAACAAAAACGTAAATTGAAACT
>JAGDQP010054532.1:0-13327 GCA_022664845.1 Lepisma saccharinum
AAAAATAATATATCAGCCTCTATGGAGTTTAGAGGGAAACTTTGTCTGCATAAATTATAGTACTCCGTAAGAAGTTTACGGTGACACCAACGATTATGGGGTTGTAGGGTTACTAGTGGGGGTGCGGGTGGAAATTCGAAACTTTTAAAACCACGTCTTGTGGGTTATCGTTGAAAAGCTCTTGATGATTAATCTACAAATCAATAACTAGTTTCTCGATAGTGCTGATAACTCGAGATTTGAATATTTGGAAATAAAATAAAAAAATAAACCGAGATCTAAATGAGCTTGTAGGCCTGCCGAAAGGTTTTTTTTCTTTCCTACTTTTGCAAATGGTAAATAAGTCACGATTGGCAAAGATGGTCGAGGGAATCTATGATCTTCTCTTGTTGTGTAATCTGGATATTGTCATATCGTCACCCCTCCATAATCCTATTCTAAAGAGATAATTTCATATACTTTGTATTAGTTCGAGTCCCGGCTAGGGTATGGGTGTGGATTTTAATTAGGTGCAAAGCCTAATGATCCGGATCGTGACGGGCCGAAGTCCAAAGTTAATAGACTGGCCCATATAAAATCAAGTTTACCAGAGGTTTTACTTTGTATTAATCGAAAGAATCTATTGTTTTGCATAAAATTGCAGTGGATAATGAATTAACTTTTCATAAAATCCCGAAAGAAATATTTAATTTCCTATTTAATCTTCCGATTTAATATTCCAATGTTTAATTTTGTGCCTCTGAAATTGTATTTTTATATTAATCGAGTGTTTTGATTAACAGTTGAAGCGAGAAGAAGGGTAAAGAAGAAATAAATTTCAATTTTAATTGGGGGATATAAGTGAATAAGTCAGATACGGCCACTATTTCTTCGCCTTTCAATGCTATAGATATATAATATTACGAGTGAGTTTAGTGTTTTATGAGAAGCATGTATTATATAGAATAATTTTGACAGTAATGAAGCATAAACAACAAATTATGTCGAGGGATTGTATTCTAACCGAAGTAGCACACGTGTTTTCAACGTTGATTTTAGGTTAATTTCGTTGATTAACAGTTAGTTATCAGTTGAAAAAATTACGTTTATTTTAAAATCATATTTCAACAAAGACGTCATTGCGTTGATAAAATTGAATACTGTTCAATATGTTATTTTCAACGTGTATTCACGTGTATTCAATATGTTATTTTCAACTATAGTATAGATTTTGTTTAATGCGTTTCTTATTAATGTTATGTCAAAAAAATATAATTAAGAACTAATTGAATGCCACAAACTAATTTTTATGTTCACATGTGCACGTTGATTTTCTTTTTTTAGTTTTATATTTTTATATGGACCAATCTAGTAACTTTGGACTTCGGGCCGTCACTATTCGCCCTTTAGCTATTAAAATCCACACCCATGCTCCTGCCGGGACTTTAACCCGGGACCTTAGAGTCGTTGGCCTATCGCCATAGACCGCACGGCTACCGACCGGCATGTGCACGTTGAAAACACATTGAATTTTAAACTACCGTATATTTCAACGAAGATAGAATTTCGATGATAGGGCGTTAATGTGACGTGTTTTCAACTTTCTTTTATACTATGTTATACATTTCGTTTCCCATGTGTATTTCTCACTTAATAGCTTAAACATCGTAGTTAAAAGGAAATACAATGAAATTAACTACATATTTCATGTTTTCATTTGCATTTTGAAAACAAATTGAATTGTAAACTATATTTCAACGAACATTTAATTTTGTTAATAGGGCGTTAATGTGATGTGTTTTCAACTATGACATAGTTTCCGTTTTCTATGCGTTTTTCTAATGCAACATATTACACTTATTGAGAAATACATATTTAATAGTGCAGCAATGGTCAAAGTGTTAAATAAGAAAAAATGCGCGTAACAAAGAAAGAAGGAAAATATTCTTTATTCTTATATAACGGTGAAACGATGCAATCAATTGCATTCTAGACTGCCTGTCAATAGATGCAGTAAAGGGTAGTGGACTCTCAAGGTGACCCCGTGTATAAGTGGTCAATGTGTCGAGCTACCAAAAAGAACTGCAGAACCAGGGGCGAATCCAATTCGCTTTCCCGCGGAAATAGCCGAGAGTGTGACGTTTTGCATGGCGTCACCCGGCTAACAGCGCAACTAAGTATAGGTTGTTGTAAATAAGGAATTTTAAGGGTTGAGTAAATATGTAAAGTACTTTCAAAAAACATTGTTTTCATTACTTGTTGCGTTTAAGCTTAAAATTCGCAACACGGGAGAAAGGTAAAAAAAAATGCTGCTGCTGTTTTTTTTTCAATACCTTTTCATATTGTTTATTGGAAACTGTATCAATAATGTGCATATTTTCTACGTCCTTAAAAACAATTGGGTGGCTTGGCGTGAAAATATGGTAAAATCAAGCAGAAAATTTTGTTTATCAAAGCACAGGTTAAACATTGTCAGCAGAAAGTGAAGGAGTTTGCTGAATTCTGAATTTTATTTATGGCATTTTGAGCCCTATCCAGGCTCAGGCATTTTTAAGGCACCAACCCTCCATTTGCGTGATGAAACAGGTAAACCCTGGAAAATCTTAGACAGGGTGGTTAGCCGTGGAGTTCGAACCCTGTTGATGTTTTTTCTTGGTTCTTTGCACGTACTGTAAATTACTACAAATTGCAATGTCATCGCTAGAGACCGGAAGTTATGGCAAAATTACATAAATGCCATATTTTGCATTTTAATAAAAATTTTGATAATGTCATTTCTTAAATTAATAACTACATTTGCCATTTCTCTACTGCTGCTTCTTTTTAATTTTTCCTTGGAACGGGAAACGCATGTCAGAGCGCAACGCATTGTAAGTTAGTGAGTTGAAGTTTGTAGCTGGCCCCCCGAGGGGCTTAATCACCGTCTTATTGACGAAAATTCAGTTTTGTTTGTCTCTTGGTGCTGTCGTGTGTTTTATTTTGTCATTCTTCCGGTCTTTAGTCATCACAATATTAGAACGTAAGATTTGTTCTCTGAGAGTATAAGCTGAAAATGGACAATGCTTTGTTTCTGATTCTGACTTCTAAGAGCACGTGAAACGATCCCATGGCCCACCATCCTGCATGAAGTTTTCCAATGTTTTCCTCTGTTTCACCAGCCGCACGCCGGATGGCACCAAAAGAAAGGCCCTGGCCTAAACATTGCCAATCCTTGCCCTGCCCTATCCTGGCCCGTGTCGCAGATACTAAAAGACTTTAATATAAAATTCCCTTCAATTTAATAATGCCCAAAGGCCATAAAAAATCCGTAATCAAATCTCTGTCAATTGTTTATATCTAGACACAGGTTAACATAATTCCTCACAGCTAAAAGGACCTTACAATCTATAATAGTTGTATATATATTTTATAGTTTTCATATTTTAATTAAAATGAATTAACTTTTGCTAGTCAGCTCATGGTCTAGGCGTTATTTTCGTGGGCAATGGATAGGAATTAGAGTTCGAACCCCGCGGCCGACCATCCTGAGGATTGCCATAGTATATGTTTCACCATGTAAATGCCGGGATGGTAAAGCTCTGGCCGATACATTCCTCACCCTCGATCTATCACATTCCTGCCTGATCCAAAGTTGCCAAAAGGCCATAAGCGAACTCAAATTCAAATTACCGACACAACTGTTAACAGCTACAGAGTATGAAAAAAATAATGAAAAACTTTTAAAGACATTCTTTTCTTAATCAATTCGTACTAAAAAGTAAAAAATATATATTTATGCACAGGGGAGGACTTGCCAGGGCCGCTAGGCCGCAATCGCGGCCTAGGCCCTCTCAAAAAATAAATAATGAAAGAGAAAGAGAGAGAAGCTAAAACAGAAGAAAGCTAAATAATTCGGTAGATGACTGGTTATTCTGCTGCCAACACATACCCCTCTTCCAACCTTCCATCAGTAAGTTAACTTTTTCAATAGGACCCTTTTGTTCCTGGATTTATGGCTAGGCCTCTTTCACTATGGTCTTTTATTATTGGAAACTGTGATTTAGTTTGTGCCTGGGGCCTTCTTTCATTATATTGTGCAGTTGGGGCCCTGGGCCCTTTTTTCATTATGTTGGGTAGTTGGGGCCCTGGGCCTTTTTTTATTATGTTGGGCAGTTGGGGCTCTTTCATCGTTGAAGACTGGGGCCTGGTTTGTAGCTGGGTACATATTTAACCACAGGCTGATGGGTCCTTTATGAATGTTAACACATCTTGTAGGTCTATATTTGATAACTCAAAAAAGGAAAAACAGCGCATTTTTAAAAAATATATTTACTTTTGCCTAGTTCAAATATCAAGTTCATTTAGAACAGAAAACATGCTTCGTTTTTAGAATTATCCGCTGGAGCATAGCCTACAGTGTTGACATGGATTTTTTTTTTTCGCCAGCATAAATACCATAATTCTATCCAGTCTGGAATAAAAGTGTTCTATCACAATCATGTCCAGAAGGCGATAATGCCAATAAAGTACGAGATTGAAAATAATGGTGTAGGTAATTACTACAGTAGACGCAAAATAACGTGATTGCTAATCAGAAGACAGTGCACGACGTTTTAGAGTAGGGCTTGCTCAGAATAGACGTAGCCCTGCAGTGAGCAATAATTTATACATTGTATACAAATATGAGTTGCCTTTACCATGCACACAAGTGGCATGTGAAAGTTGCTTCTCGAATTTAAAGTTGGTGAAAAGAAATCTCTGAGCTAGTTTGTCTGAAGACATTTTGGACACATTTTTACTAATAAGTGGAAAGAGACATGTTAAATTTAGTGTCCATGGACGAAGTTATTCAGGAACTCTGCAATTCATCATCTGAACTGAAAAGAATCTGAACTTTTTAAAATTATTAGTTGTTTAGTGTTTCAGCAGTGTTTTCCATTTTCAGTAAAACTGTCGTGTTCATTCCACAGTCAAAAGTTATTGGCTATTATTTGTCTAGTGTTTCAGTTACAATATGGCAATGCAATAATTATTATAATATATTCTCTCGAGAGTTTATGTTTCTGGAAATCCTGTGCTTTGCTGTTTCATTAAAACTTGCTGTGACATCAAATTTCCAATGACCAATGATAAATCATAGCTTGCAAAAACTACCAAGTAACAACGAATTTACAACTGCATAACGCGATGGCTCATCGCAAATGCTCATTGTACGCTATCTTAAAAATTGGTGTAATAGTATGAGGGCCCTCCTTGGTAACCGCGGCCTAGGCCCTAATATACCCAGCCCGCCCCTGTTTATGCATACCAAAAAGAAAAGCATGGGGCGCGCTCCCATATACAGTCACTTTATAAATTCTTGAAATCAAGCGCCCCATTATTTTCTTTTAGTCATGCATAAACAAAATTATTGTTTTGCTTTTTAGTACGAATTTATTAAGAAAAGAATGTCTTTAAAAAGTTTTTTATTATTTTTTTTTCGAGTTATTTCGTTGTTCGGATACATTTCTCAAGCTAGATGTTTTGTGATCCAAATCTCAAAGTGTTATGCAAACAGGAAATCCCAGGCTAGTATTTATTTTAGGATAAAGAACTTGAGAATAAAACAGATATTAAAAATTCCTTTTATATATATATATATATATATATATATATATATATATATATATATATAATAATAATAATAAATCACAGCCATATTCAATCCACTAGTGGATGAGGCCTCTCCCCGAAGGGAGGAGTTGGTCTACTGCTCCCACGCTGACCAGACGGGTTGGGAGAGGAGAGCCGAAGCTCTCACTGTGATCGCCACTGTCTTTTATTCACAGCAGCTCCCCAATTGTCCTCACGATGCTGGGTCAACACCGACATTTTTGAGCCCCCACCGGTAATTGAACCCGGGACCGCTCGCACTGAAGTCGAGCGCGCTACCGACTAGGCTACGCAGGAGCTCTTACCGAGATATGTGGAAAGAAAAGGGGAGGTCTTCATCCAGCAGTAGATAGAAAACGGCTGAATATGATGATATATACATATAATAAAATATAGAAATATATGAGAAACAATGGAATATTGTATTGCCACCGGACTTAAGTCGCTCTGCAAAATTTAATCATTCTATGACTTCGGGAAATGATTTCATTTACATTCCAAGATTTGATGACACCATGAACCATTGCGAACTATAGAAAAGATGGAAAAATAGATTTAACTGAAACTCTAACCGAAGAAAGCTTAGAATATTTGAATTTGAGAAGTTTTCAATGTACTTCTATTGTAACCGAGCTTTGGAGAAATTACCAGAAACTACATAATTGCAGAATTTTTAATCTGAATAATGACGTATATGAAACCACCAACAGTTCGGTATAAGAGTGAAAACCTTTAAAATATTATTTCTGGTCGAATTTTTAAAGCTTGTGATTGTATTCGTTTAATTATTTTATTGAAGCATTTAACTTTAAATTGTTCCGACAACAATACAATCAATGCTGCGCATGCGACAGTGTCAGTGTAGCCTGTCTTCCTCTGCTTGTTAGTCAGATGACGTCACGCGCTCTCAACCGATTCCAGCAAAGTAGGGAACTGGACTTATCTTTTTCCTCTTATCCACTAACCCCTTGCCGCAGAACGTTCCTGCTTCAAACCTCACAGCAGCCGCTGGGATTATATATTGTTGAAAAATTAATACCGTATATCATGATGAAAGCAACAGACAAGATGCAACTAATGCCTTGTTTAGATTACTAACATTTTACGATGGTAAAATTCACAGGTAAAACTAACTTGCGTTCAGACTACCGAACTTAACTTGGTTATCGTGCTTGTTCTACCATTGTCTGTAAAGAAACAGAGGTTTACGTAGAGTGAAGAATCTGCTTGCTACACGGGAGAGAATTAAATTATGAAAGAACGAACACAAATGAATTGATTGTAGCTTCACATTTTGTAGATTAGTTCTGCCATCATTCTTTTATACTTTAAAAGTGATACGAATCACTAGGATACTATATATTTCGATAAAGAAAGTTATCGCCAACCCCCCAAATTCTCGACAACATCCCCGAACTTCAATTTTTTGCCGTTAGAATTCGATAGGAACCGTGCAAAATCCACTTACAGCCTCCCAATTTTGACTTTACACCCCCAAACTGAAAATCCTGGCGGAGTTCCTGCACCCAGCACTTCAATTGCTAGTAAAGGTAAAGCTCCACAAATGGGAATGTCAGATTCCTGAATGGTTTTAATAACTACGTTGTTGATCGGAATCGGTTAATTAGATTTGGAAATGTTCTTCAAGGTGTTAATCACACATGTTCGTTATTTGTTTACCATTCAGTTTAGAAAACAACCCAAAGTTTCTAATTTACACTGTTCCAAAATTTCAACATAGCAACAAAAATGAATAAAAATAATAAACAATAATTATGCAAATAAAGATACTGAAAACTGGTCTTGTTATTGGAAAATGTTCAGGAGACAAGCCCAGACTGAATTTAAACATTGATTGTCAATTGATTTAACTGAAAGCTTCAGAAGTACATTTATTGTAATGTTATGTAGCCCCAAGCTCTGGCAATCAAAGATGCCTTCTATCAAATACCCCTTGCTGCAGACCCTCAAGACCTCACAGCATTCTCTGTAGGCTCCCTCGGGACGTGGAAATACCTCCTCAGCCCGGTGGGCCTTAGTAGCTCACCCAGTATGCTATCCGCCCTTATTCGGCTCATTACAGATGGGATCCAAAGTCAATATTTGTCGGTCTACATAGATAATTTGACAACACATACACGGACATATGCTGCAAGTATAACAGTTATTCGCGAATTGTTTCAACGTTTAAAAGCGACCAACATCCGCCTTAAACCTTCCAAATCACAGTTTCTGTTTTCCCTTTTGGAGGTCCTTGGTTCAGTAGTATCCGCCTAAACAGTACAAATATCACCTAGATTAATTTCTTCAATTGTTTGTTCAGTTTCCTCGCCCAAAACCAAAACGCCAAATTAAGCAACTTTTGGGTATAGTTAATTTTCTAAGGCGAAATTTGCCCAACTTTGGAATCCTTTCAAAACCACTCAACCGATTATTGTGTAAATCTAAAACTTTTCAGTGGACAAAACAGGCAGAGACCGCATTTCAAGCCATCAAAAAATTGATCACCACAACTCCGGTTTCGCAACCACTTTCAGTACTCAAAACATACCGTGTGTGGGTAGATGCAAGTCAATTCGGTTTTAGCGGTTGTATCCTGCACAAAGGCCAAGATAATCTCCTACAGCAAGTAGCTTACTGCTCACGCGCCCTTACAGATGCAGAAACACGATATGACATCTTTTCTCTGGAAATGTCAGCCGCCTATTACGTGATTAAATCCTTCCATTCGTTCCTGTATGGAACATTTTCCCCTTTATTCAGATAATAAGGTCACCTGTCACATTAAGACCACGAAAAATCTTAATGGGAAAATTGCTCGTTTGTCATTTTTTCTTTGAAAAATATGATTTTGACATTGCACACGTACCATCGGGACAAAATTCCCTGAGCGACGTGCTCAGTAGAAACCGGCTCCCCCTCCCCCAAGATCAGGTTCAAACTCCAGTAGCGGATTCCTTAGAATTCCATTCATTGGCTGTCTTCTTCAAGCTGAAGACCAAATTGAAATCGCAAAATTACAGCGTGAAGATCCATATTTTTCCAAAATTATCCATGTACTCAAGCACCGATCATCAGTATTAGCAAACGACCTCAAGTTCAGGCGTGTTTCATCTCAATATGTAATTAGAAATAGAAAACTATATCGCATTTACTGACTACAAAGTATGACAAAATATCTTCTTTGTATCCCGTTCGTGCTTTAACATAAAGTAGTTGCCGAAGCCCACCAATCAGTACTTGGTGCGCCCAAGCGTCCGCCACCAAAATGCTTAATTTGCTACTACAACAAGTATTTTTCTTTAATATAAGGCAATTAGTTTTCAAAATCTGTAATCTGCTATCCCTGCCAAGTTCTGAAACCACAGGCAGGAAAGAAAATTTGGAACCTCCAAATGCACCCCACACAAGGACCCCCTTTAGCTACATATTTACCGATGTCTTGGGTACAATTCAACCGTCTAGCCGCTCGCAAAGATTTATTTTAAACATCATTGATTTGGCCACGAGATTCGCAGTCATCGTCCCCTTGAAAACAAACAATGCACAATCTGTTGCAGATACTTTAGTAAAGCACGTTTTGTGGAATGCGGTCTTCCACTCACGGTTTAGTTCGACCGCGGATCCACCAATACTTCAAGTACATTGAAAGAGCTTTGTGCAAAATTGAAAACACAGATTAAAATATTCAGATGTCTTTAGTCTCGAGACAATGGGGCCGACTGAACATTTTCATCAGACATTGATCGGTATTTTGAAACACTCTATAATGGATAAGAAACAGGAATTGTGCTTACGCTTATCATCCGGACGTATTCTCGTACAACCTGCTTTCCCATTCTCATGGATTTCTTACCACCCTTTGGCTCTTATATGGGTATGTTCCCCAGTTACCCCTCGATTTAAAACTGGGCGCACATCCTGACAGAGCGTCCAATCAACAGCGCTAAAAACTATGGGCATAGCCAGAGCACAAGCATATGACAGTTTGTGTCATACATTTGAAATACAGAAGCATTATTCCAAAAACATCCCCGCCAAGGAGAATATTACCCTGGTGAGAGGGTACTTTTAATGGACTGTGCATCTCAGTCAGTCACATTTAACACATTCAAGACTCATGGCAGACTTGGATCAAAAATGTCTACCATAGAAACCATTAACTGAAACCACTGGTCTTCACTCTGATACAGTATTATTTTCTTGAGATCACAATCTCCCGCAACGAAAAGGTACGAACAAGTTTATAATTGTATTGTAATTTTGTTCGTTTATATGAAATATAGTAGCGTCCCGTGTATTTTACCGGTTCGCCATTCGGTCAAGAATGCAAATATGTGTATTTGTTATTTTATGGACAACAGCACGAACGAAACTTGGAAGTACTTCAAGAGTTAAATACTGAACGAATGACCTTGTAGTGTCACTCACCTACAAGCAACAGATTTTCTTTTCTCATATCAGCTAGCTACTTCAAAACTATTGTCAGCATTTTCCAGCGAGCAGAGCATCCGAAGAAAACGTACAATTGACACGCGTCTTTGTATACAATTACGTTGTAGTTACAATAGGCAACGGCCGACATATTGCAACACCCAGAATCCCCCCTCTGCCTGCGGGTGGTACGAAATCTGTTCCTCCAGCGACGGCCCCCCTGATTGAACAGCGTTGCTACCCCGAGTTGATTGAGGATTCATAGAAACCAAAATAATCAATAAGTTATTTTGACTTTCTTCTCTCTTCTTTCATTTTTCTTCACTTCAAAAAACTCATTAATCTTATATTTAGCACTTCTTAAGATGCTCTAAACGCCTGAGTACTGTAATAGATTTTATTATGACAGTTCAATAGGAACCAGAAACATTGTTAAAGAGTTTCAACTCTTAACATTTTTTAAATTAATGAATATTATATTTCCATCACTATGTGTTGATAGATAGAGATAGATAGTTTGAACTCATGTTCTTATTTAGTTTTTCATTATTTCTTTCTAGCCAATATGGTGCCACCATTTAGATTGTCATCTTCACCCTTGATGCGGTTCTCCCCATAGATATACTTATCTCTCTTTGGGACATGTGCCTCAGAAATAATAGGATACAGCGTACAAAACCGCCCACAAATACGGTCAAACTCACTCAGACCCCTGCTAGTTTAGTTACACACCACAAACCACGCTTATTTAGCCTTCTATTATCGACGCCAACAACTCAGACATCAATAAACCGTTAGATCCTTTAACTTTAAGTGATCCGGTTAATACGATTAATATCCCTACAGTTAAAATCCTTAGAATTTTATGATATGTATATTTAAGAAAAAGTCGACCCAGAGTGAGAGCAAAAATTAAAAAGCCCTTCACATACGAAATACCTTATATCAGAGTGTTATGAAGCAGTGCACCTTTACAAGCATGCTGTGTTTTACGTTCTCCAATGGACTCGATCTTCGTCACATGGACATGGTACCAGTTTGTTTCTATCTCTCTATATCGACACCACTCACAGTGATACATGGGAAGCCCCTCAGATCCAGTAATAAAATCTACAACGACACCAACCAAAATGGCATCATTTTGCAGTGTTCTTCTTTCAGTGTACTTCAACATGGACGACATTTGCACCGAAGTCCCAGAAGTAGTTTTACACTACAAGTGTTTGTCACCTATGTAATCCCTCACTTCAGTGCATCACCCTCTAGTGTAGACCCCAGTGTTTGATTTAATGCTAATGTTCCCTCCTTTGAACTAATTCTACGGAAGCCCATCTGCGACTTCTATATTTTATTTCCGAATAATCGCATATATCTACCTAAAATATCTTTACTCCAAATCGCCTTGTCTTGTTTTTTGAATATTATATACCAGATTTTAGCGTTTTCATTTATTTACTGCCAGTGTTTAACCTCTATATGCCATTTACGATGTGATTATGACAGTACATCTTCACAATTCTGAACTGCATACGAGCTCCCATGGAACGTCCTTGTATCGAGCTCACAGCCAGACCAGATTATTTTTTTAATTACATTGCACACAAATGCATACAATTATTTTGTTCTCCAGATTTATGTAAACATTTAATTATGTTTTATATTTCTTCTAGCAATTAAACTATCCGGCTTATGACCCAATGCATAGGTCAGTAGTTTGTCGAAGGAATTTGGAGGGATGAGAGAAAAGGTATATCATAAATATAATTCATCAATGTGTTTAAATGCAAATAAAGGTAAGAAATCAACCCTGCAATCGAAATATAAAATACGAACATTTAATTCTATTTAGAAACAAGTAACGCCATTTGTAAAAAGGAAAACATATTATTTTAAGATCATTACATCAGAACAACTTCAATACAACCACGATGATTCATAATTGATAGGGTTCCCAACAAACAGGAAAAGATAATGAAAAATAAAATAAAGTAACGAAAGAACTATTTTAGAAACGTGCCTTGTACAAAGTTACAATAAGGACAGTGCCACCGCAAATTTGGACAAACAAGATCGTTCTCATCAGGAGGTCACATTAACATATAAAAGAAAAAATCAGACTTCTTCCTTTTCTTTTATATGGTAAAATCAGGATCTTAAAAGTACGAAAATAAAATACAAAACGTATTAACTAATAATTAGGCACGAAAGAATTTTCAGAACGTGTCTACCAATGTTTATAATTCCTAAATGTGAATCTTCTCAGAGACACAACTTTAGAAATATTTCATGGTCAAAACAAGTATTAGAAAATATGTGTAACATCCAAGAGACGTAACTACCGAAAGGATACAATTAAAATATTTCTCAGTCCTTCCCTTTCCTCTTTGACCTAAGACCTCTCTTCAAATCTGGTTCCCAAACACTCCTCACCTTGTTTCGAAATTACTCTTCCTGTCATTTACGAGAACTCAAGGATTCTCAAAATCACATTAAGAAAGAGTCCTAGAGACCATCAAGCCTAGAACACATCCTGAGAAGAACTCAAAAATCAAAATTCAATAAAACCAGATAGAACTTACTATCGAGAGGCCAGTCTTGGATTTTTATCAACCCGTCAACATCGAGTACGTACAGTTAGTTTTACTCGTGTGTGTTAAAAGTGAGCTTAGTCTAAATTTATTTAGTGTGTTACTACTTCGTAAAACAGAACAGTCTAGTATCATAAAAGACTACACTACCATTACGAACTTTAGTAAATTTGTGCTCAATCGAAAGACAAGAAGAAGACGAATGTGAGAGAGTTATTGACAATACTAAGGAACATTTCTTCTCTAGATGATATCGTGAAGAGAGAGGCTTATCTGGTGATTTCAAGAAAGGTATGTGAAATACAGGGCTTGATTACAAATTATAAACATAAACATATTGCTCGATTCACTCTAAATTCTTGTCGACAAATGTATAGGTTAATAGGAATGAACGTAATTCATTTTGTAATAAACAGTTAAATGACGATTCTCATTTCAATGTCTTAAAGCAACATGTTCTCGCTTCCTCATTTTGGTAGTTAAGTATTTTAGGAATGTTTAAGTATTGTTTCTGCATGGAGAAAGAAAGTAAGTAAATCCAAGTGTGTAAAATGTGTACAAATAGTGCTTTTCTGTTGTTGTCCATTTAATAACGAATGCATTTATATTCGCTACGCCCCTCCGCAAACAGGAAATTACAGGAAGTAATTGTAAGATAAATACAAGTTAAGCAACGAAATAAGCAGCGGTAAACT
>JAGDQP010054533.1:0-13327 GCA_022664845.1 Lepisma saccharinum
TTTATCTTTCTTCAAACGTGCTCACTGTTGTCCCAATGTTTGTCTCAACCACACAATCATTATTAAGGTACACAACAGATACAATTAAACGTAAATCAGATCTGTTGTAAACGCACGATTAGCACTAATTACTCGAGAACGTTGGACACCATCGGGTTTTTTATCGGTTGTTCCTATGCACCTTTCACGACTGCCTTAACAATATAAAAGTTTCTTATCAACAGCAATAATTCGAACACTGTGCCCACAGCACTACTTTGCTCATGTTCTTCGCTCACGTTACGTACAATGAAATGACAGAAGCCAAAACCGTCAATTTCGCATTTTCACAACTTCCAGGGTCCATACCTTCTCACGCAATAAAGGTTGGTAACAAATAACCTCATATTTGAATTTCTGGGAAAGAGTTCGAAATGTCACATCACTTGCTTTCCGTTTATTTCTTATCGATAAATCCAATATGGCGACTTTTAAGATGGCCGACATGATGCACACTACACCTATTCAATAGAACTTCACGCACCTTACTCATACCTCACATTTGACCTCAATTCCTCCACTTGTTTAAAAAGTACATGGTTTTAATAGGCACTTTCTACGTCCTGTATTCGAACATTGGACCTCTTTATCTCCGGCCTGCAGCTACAAACTTGTTTTCTCGGTTTCTTTGGGTACTGAATCTGGTGATAGCAAGCATTTTTCGAAATCGAAGTCTCAAAAATAGAACTATCCCTTGTTAGCAGTGTGTGGAGCAATGTTATTTCTTGTAAAATAGTAATAATAAATTACTTTGGATTTATTTAAGAGTAGTATAGGGTAGCAAATTTGTATTAAATAGTAGTATGTACACTTTTGTTAAGTAGTAGTATGGACATTCTATTAAGCTGTAGTAAGTGTAGTTCTAATAAGTAGTGAATTATTTACTCGTACTTCCTAAAACGTATAACCATAAAAAAATTTCAAGAAATTATTCTTGCCTGTTAAACTATAGAAGGAATATTTACCTTTTCTGCGAATAAGTTAGCTTTATCAAATGTTTTATTTAACTTTACATTAGGTTACACAAATTTTCGAACATGGTTTGAAAATGTTTATAATAAACTTGCAAAAATGTTTGCCGATAAGATTTCTTTAAAATAAATTTACTAGGATTCTTTCTAAAACATTAATTTTTTGGGAAACTACTGATAATTTTGTAGACTAAAATTGTGAAAATTTTTCAAATATAAGTTTACTAAATGAGCTTTCCTGAGTTTTTCTAAACGTTTCCAATCATAATAAGTGTAGAAACCTTTTTCTCCGACTTTAGTTAATTTTAGGATATCTTACAAAAGATTGTAAGTGACACTTCAATGGTGATTGACAGCAAGGAGTGTTGGCGCATCAGCGAGGTTGATGTGGCTTAAAAGGTTGTTGACACATTATTCGTAACCGGACGGCGGTTTGTATGTGTGCGGCATACAGCGCTTGGTAAACGGTGGTTTGCACGCGGGAGGCACTGGACAGTGGGCGGTGCATTATCGTATAGCAAATACCTAGTAATGCTAAAGGGCACCCATCATTTGCTAAAATTTAATATTTAAATCTGATGAGCTTTCATTAATGAATTACACAAAAGATCCATTTTAGCTTATAGTGTAGTAAATCTTTTAATGAATGGTAATATATTTACTCTATGCATTTCAAAAATTTTATTCTGCGCATGCGTCAAGAATGAATAATATACGTAAAACAAGAGATTTTCCTAGAGCAAGATTTAGTTTTAGTTTCTACACACATTAAAAATTTTACTATGAAAAAATGGAAATGTATTTATAGATAATCAACTTATTTTTATTTCAGAGAGTGAAACTGTTCAGAATTTTTTTCTTACTTTCATATACGCGAGCACTCAAAATTTTAAGAATAAAGGCGTCACTTACTAAAATAAGATTAGTAATAGTAGTAAAGTAGTAGAATTAGTACTAAAGTAAGATTAGTGGTAAAATAATATTACAACTCACTAAAAATTTGAAATGAGTAGTATATATTATGATTATCATATTTTCCATGTAACTAGTGCATGTTCAACAATTTTGATTTTTATTATGATTAGTATTTGTAGACCACATTACTTTGATTCTATAATACAAATTATAGAAGTCTGGTAAAGTCTTTAATATAAAAATTACTACTTTTAGAATATTATGGAAAGAAGTTGAAACTTTAAAGTATATATTCTGTGATTTGCAAAATTTTAGTTTTCATATTATTTTATCTGGATTGATCAAAGACTATGACTTTTGATATTCACTTTCTTTTTATTGACTCTGAAAAGGATATACAAAACTTTCATGTACTCGTATAAAAAGCAATAAAGACAGTAAAATATTTACATGATTCATATTTTTAAATCTTTCACTTATTTAAAGTAAACACATACAATACTTTTATCAACTTCATTTTTTCACAGAATCATGTACGTATTTAAATGAAAACACCTTCAATCACTATCAGATACTGCATTTATGTCTTTCTTACTTATTTTATCTTTCACTAGTTCATTATGTATAAGTAAATCGCGTAAAATATTCAAATCGCTCAATATTATCAAAATCTTCATGTTCGATACATAATTATTGCAAATTCGGAAAAAGTTAATAGGATGTATAATCACTTTCCACGTACTCCCTCAAACTTCATATTCTTCAGCTACAGATCCAATAAACCAATCATGATCCACCCGTTTAGGAATATTATAGAAATACTGCGGGCAAATTAGCGGTATTATTTTGCTTTGCGATTTTTCAATGGCTTCAAGAATACACAGTTCATGAATCACATTCTTCACACACTCGAGTATCAGGCGATGCGATAGAAAACAATTACAGTAACTTGTCCTAACACGCTCTTCCGAACATCAGGAGGAAATAAAGAAAAATTCCATCGAGCATCAAACGACGTGAGAGATAACAAAATTTATTAAAAGAACAAGTTCTAACGCGCTTCGCTTGAACCTCCAAACTGCTTCCTTAAAACTCTATCAATCATATGGCCAATATAAAATGTAAAAAAAAGTTGAAGTAACTTATCCTATATTCTTCTTCCAATTCTATAATCTTTGTTAAAATATTAATATTTAAGTTTCTCCGCGTGAAAATAAATATATCCTTTATAAAAATATTAAAGAAATAAAATTACAAATAACAAGTTCAAAGTTATGTAGAAATATATAAAGAAACGGGTGGCCTGCGATTGGTTTACTAACGGGTTTGCTTAGGCGGCTTGTGCTTTATTTTTCTTTGAAAGTTGTAAAAGCATTTTTATTTTTTATTTTACAGATTTATTCAAAAATATATTTTCTTAAATCTTATTTAAAAAAGATATTTTTTCTATTTCACAAAGTGAAACTTTCTTCAGAAACTTTTTTCTTAGGAAATTAAAAGTAAAATTTTACTTGTGCAAGATTATTTTTTCTACTTCGATAATTATAATAAAACTTATAAAGAATGAAATTCCTTTATAAAATTATGAGAAATTTTAATGTAATCAGAATATGGTTCATTATTTTAAAATTAATAATTTTACAAAGGATGATTTTTCTTTCTATAACTTAAAAGAAAATTTAAAATCATAATTGTTAACTTATGAATTTATTAGCACTTTTCTCTTTTTATCTTACAATGGTCATGGATGTTAAGAAAGTTGCGGCTGTTAATACTCTGGAACAAGCTGAACAGTCCATTCTTAATAATGAAGACACAGAGGTATCCATTGTTCCTGTTCCCCATGGTACTACTGCTAGTACTACTAGTAGTGATGCTAGTGTAGTAAATACTGAAGATTCAATTAAGGGAAATGAAGACATGGTTTTGAATGAAGTTGTTATTGTTCTTTCCTCTAATGAAGGAGAGCAACCCGTACTTGTTAGAAAAGTTCTTTGCATTTTTCATTTAATGAGGATATTACGATCGTCTTAGAGCGGTGTTATTGTTCACCAACTTATTGAGGACAGTAACTGCATTTGGAAGCCCATAAAGCAATGGTATCCTGCAAACCCACAGGAGTCACTTTTATGTAATGGCTATCTCTGCAATTTTCATCAAGAACAATTCCATATATGTAAAATGTAAGAAGATACAATTTTACGTGTTTGCGCAGTAAATAGTATTTTAACGGAAGAACGAGTAAGAGACATATGAACAATACAGTATACGCCATAAAAATTCAGAAAAAGAGACGAAGAGAACCTTCAATGAAGGTTTTTAGTATATTGCAAATAATGAAGCTGAATAAAGAACAATTATTAATAAAAGGTTATTTAGCTTTCAGGTAGTTGTATGTACATACGTGATTTTTAAAAGGGATTTTCAATATTTACTAAAAGGGTTCATTATGTTATAATTTATAGTTAAAATATGAAATGAAATTTATATAAGAAATAAGAATTGATTTAGTTCTTAAGGAGTTTCTTCAATCATTAAACAATACAAAATTTTGTATATTTATCTTTTATTTTATTTGTTAGATAAATATATAGATAACATATTTTTGTATTTTCTTTTAACCTTAGGATATATCACTGCTACACATACTTTACCGTTATAAGTTTGATCAATGCAAAGAAAATGAAATAGTAAACTTATTTGAAAAGTTTCCTGATTTCACTGTTTCTAGACTTTCCCAGTTCATTTAAAGTTATATGAGAATTCTATAGATATTTAATTGAAAGTAATAATTACAAGATGAAAAATAATAATAATAGTAACCTCTTTTATCTTAACTAGTTATTAAGTTCGGAATTGTATCTTATTTCTATAATCATTCCTACATAGTAAAGTTAAATAATTTAATGTAAAATTTATTTTATAATTTAGTTTTCAACTTAATAATTAATACTCTATAAGAAAAATTAATTAAAAAGTTTTAGTTAAATCAAAGGATGTGAACAAAGTTATAGTTTCTAAAATAAAAAAATAAAATTTAATAATTAATAAATATTTTCTTAATCAAAGTTTTAAGTAAGTTGTTTATTTATTTTTAGTTAAAGCAAAGTTTAGTAAATGACACATAATTTCACGGATTTATTTTTCTAGTTAAATCAAAGTTTAATAATCACTATCTAGTTTAATTTAAACAAAATTTTGTATATCATTTTATATTTAGTTAAAGTTTATTAAAGTTATTTAATTTTTTCTTCATCAAATTTTATAAAACTTATTTATTTCCTTAATAATACTGAAATAGTTTTAATTAGACATTTTTGTAAGTTAATTCTTTTTATAGTTAAATAAAATTTCATCAAAATTATTTTACTTAAAGAAAATTTCACCTAACTCTTGTTTTTATTTAAAAAAATACTAAAACTTATTTATTTTTACCTCAAGAAAAGTTAATACTAATTAGTAAATTACTAATTACTTAACGAGGGTGGCGGTCTCCGTTCACGATAACATGCGCCTTCATTCGCCGAAATATAATTCTACAAAATTTCACCTAAAACCTAAAAATGATGAATAAATAAAATTATATCCTTCTCTCATTCAAGACCATAAACAACGTCAATAAATAATTAATCAAGTCCAGAATTTAAGTTAGATCCCCGCCTACTATTTTCTTACTACTGTAAGACCCCTATAGAAAATATAATTTAATAAGCATAATTCAACTAATATCTCATCAATAATGTCGATATCATAAACTTAAGTTACCTCCCTCCAACGCTGTAAAGCGTCTACAACATGGCGGGTGTAGAAAAATCCAGAACATCCATAAAAGGCTTCAAAAAACAGAAATTTAGCTTACCTGGCCAATGATCTTCTTGGATCAATAGGGAGTAGCCTCTTCATCCTACTGCCTCCTAGCTCGGATCTGATTGGTTAAAAGAAGTTAAAGGAAGCCTAACATATTCTACTTATCTGCAACATCCTTATCCCTACATTATTACAGTCTAAGCCTAAGATGCCCAACAAACTCAAAACTGAATTGAGTTAATGTTCAAATAATCATCTCATTTTGAAAGGTAAATGCACCTTTTTTAAAATTTAATTAATCTTAATATTTCATACATTCATTGGATAAGTGTTTTATCAAGCTAAACGAAAATCGTTTAGTGGTCTCATTTGGCAAATAGACCTTTCACTCCAATGACCCAGTTCTCCTCTTCTGAAGACATAGCAAAGCACTCCACTAGAGGCGTATATTTTTAAAGAAGAAATCTTTATGCGATGTCATGCATTACAATGTAAACTGCGGTGGATCAATGGTAAAGCGCCCACCTCTGGTGTTAGGGGTCATCGGTTCGATTCCTGCTTATTCTATGTGGGTTTTGTGAAGGACAAACACCGTGTGTGTGTGTGCTTTCGGGAGTCTTCCATTTCCTCCCATTTCCTTCATTCTATCAATTCATCCCATTATCATAAATCCGACCTGTGACAAAGCTGCCTAAAGACCTTAAAAATTAAATTCAGATTCAAATTTGCGCATTAGAAAAGAATTATTTTGCGGTGGTGTAATGGATAGCACACCTAACCAGAAATTGGAAGGTCCGGGTTCGAGTCCTGGTCACGTAAATGTCATTTTTTCTGTGTGTAATTTTCGACTTAGAACCATGATTAGTCATAGAGCTATGATTACTTTTACAGTGTTTCATTTTTTCAGTTCTTTTTTCGTAAACGAAAGCTGTTACAAGTAGAAATTATTTTCTAAGAATTAGCTATGCTCTCCTTGCAAGTTCTTTTTTATTACTTTGGGTAGTTTTAGTCCAAGCTGTGAATCCAGAATACGCCACTGTATGGAGTACAAGAATGATTAACAAAAATAGTGCAATGCTGTCAATGCCGTCACTCATGCTTGTGAGCAATATTTCCAGATGGAGATATTAACTTCTTTGCAAGCTACATTAAGAACTTGCTTTTAGGATTTTACATTTCTTAATACATTTGAACAGAATGGGTCACAACTAGTTCACAGAAAATAGCTAAATGCTTATATAGAAGCATGTTACATTTCTGTTCACATGCATTCAGGAATGTAAAAACTTATTATTACTAACGGGAAACAAAATAGCTTAGAAAGTGCTTCATGGTTTAGCATTATCAACAAATAAATAGGATTGCAAATAAATATTGACAACTGCAGTCATGTTAATTAAAAGGAGAGTATTACATATGATTCTGCTGGAGACCGCAAGCTGTCCAACAAGATACACTGAAGTGTTCGACAAGATTTCCCTGGGCGGATTTCTTGTCTCCTTTACCGAGAGTCATGAAATCCACGGAGAGCAACTTTGTTATTTCCAAGACTGAAAGCAGTATGAACTGCTACATATTGACTTTTCCTACCAATACCCGCCAGTATCTATAGTGTTGCTTGAGACCGAAAGCTTTCAATCCTGGAAAGGACAAAGCTGAAGCTCTTCGTAGGTTTCATGCCTTCAGTGGCTGTGACACTGTTTTGTTATTCTCATCAAAGGGATCAGTTCAGTTTGAAACAGCCGGATCTCACACCCAGAGACAAGTACATCCAACCTACTTTCGTCTGTCTATCTCTGAAGACGTCTTCCAATCCTTGGATTGGAATGTTTTACAACCCTAATGTATGGCCCAAACAGAGAGTCTCTTGGTAAACAAAACATTTAATCACAATTAAAAACAAATTGATTTTCTTCTTGCCACTAACCAGCGCAGCATTGTATCAGCATGTTCTTCAAGCAGGATAACAGGCAGGCAGATCAGGTAGGGTAGAATGAGTTAAATTTCGACTTGTGTCGAGAATCCATCTTCATAATGTGGGATTCTGAGGGATAAAAAGTTAACTCTAGTGTGGTCTCAGCTTCCTGAAGCCTGGAAAGAACTCTCTGTTCATAAAATTTGCAGGTGTAAGAAAAGACGCGACTTACAAAGATGTTCGTATCGCGAGTAAGACTTCCATGCACACTACCGTGTGAAGATTGCAAAACTATATGTGCTAACCAGAGTACGTATGCTACGACATATAGCAGCGACGACATAGAAGATGTGAAAGAACATTACATTTTATTTACATGTACATTACATATAGAATACGATCATGTGCCCACTCTTTCACAGTATATTTGCAACTAGTATTTTAACTTAATAGGCAATGAAGTAAGATTAATTTCTTCTACAAGTATTCCTGTCATTTATATTACTAAAGCAAGTCGTCATTCGGTGAACACATTGCTCACAATGTATTTCTTTTAACAGATGCCATTTTGAATTTACGTAATGAAATTAGTAATTCTTGATGTGGAAATCCGTTATCAACAACCTAAAAACATACGGAAAGCATCCATAAAACATAAAAATCAATAAATAAATGCAATATTGCTGATATTGGTTGCCATTTTTAAAACATGACCGCCATCGTGAATCCTCAGAAATTATAGGTGCTGAGAGTCGAATCGATTTTAAGCGTCTAACAACCCACGAACAAATTGAAAAAACCCTCCAAATATTAAAATTGATCAATAAATGCAATATGGGTAATATTTGCCTCCTATTTTAAAACATAGTCGCCATTTTGAAGGATTGAAAGTTTAGGTGCTGAAGGGCAAATCAATTGTAAGTTGCTTCCAACCCATACAAACGGAAAGCACGTTTGAAACATTAAAATGAATCAAGAAATGCAATATCGGTAATATTGGCCTCCAGTTTTAAAACATGTCCACCATCTTGAATCCTCAGGGCTGAAATTTTGGATGCTTCGGATCAAATATATTCTAAGGGTCTAACAACCCAAGAAGAAATGAAAAGCACTTTTCGAACGTTAAAATCGATCAAGAAATACAACATTGGAGCCATTTTTAAAACATGGCCGCCATCCAGGCACGTATCCAGAAGTTGGTTTTGGAGGGTTCCACGCTTCCGGGGGGTCCAAGGTGTGTCTGGGCATGAAATGAATATTAAATATAGACAATTGTGCCTGAAGTTATTCTAATTTTTCATAAAACTCTGAATTTGGGGGGTCCGGACCCACCCCCTAAATACGTCGCTTGTGTCCGTCCGCCCGTGATTAAGTTCCAGTAATTAAAGTTCAAGAACCACAAGGTGTAGAGAGTTGCTTGAGGTGACCTTGGCTATACACATAGCAACACCAAACTTGGCATAAACATTAAACACAATACCAACATTCTGTGGGTGTTCCCATGCGCAGACACTCAGTTGTCAGTATTGTCAACCCGTGCCCAAAAATATATCTCATGAGCCACAAGGCGTAGAGATGTGACTGAGGTGTCGTTGGAAAGGTTTTGGCTAGACTAGCTCAGAACCGACGAAACTGTCTTGATTGGTGCAGTAGTTCAATGTCACTAACCCATTTTTAGAAATAATCAATTTTTCAAATTGATTCTATTCAATTAGACTTAGCTGCGTCAAACTTGGCGTAGCCTAAACATTATTCGACACAATAGAAAAGTACTGTGCATTTTCCCGTGCCTAAGCACTGCAGTTGACAGTGTTGCCAACCTACTTTATAAAATTTAATGCTTGCGTGGCTAACATGATGTTAAGGGACCAAAGCCTTAGCGATTGTTAGTAGAACCTCAGCTCTAACTTGTTTAAAATAATAGGTATAGGCCTACTTCTTTTTGTTTGTACTTATAAATATTTGCTCTCTTTTGCATTTTTCAACATTTTACACAATTTTGAAAATTTACACACATCACGGAAATAGGTTAGAAAAATCAAATTATGTTTCTTCTCATTATACACAACGCAAACACCAAAAAGGGAATAGTATGAAGCAGTACAGATCATTGGATTTTTCTGAGGCGACTCTCTCGTGACAATGCTGCAATTGCAGATTATGCTATCATAGTATGATGCACCTTGTCTTTCTCAAGTTCCACATAAATGCCCTGAGAGCCAATCTAAAACGGGTCAAACTTTCAGTTCTAAGTCAGTTTTTACGCTAGTTGACGCTGTGTGTTTCGTTTATTGATGTCCTAATGCTTGAGTTATGGATATACTGGATTGAACAAAACATACATCATAATAGCACATCCCGTAAATAATATTCACGTTATTTGCAAAAATTAAGACATAAACAAGGAAAAACTGTTCACACAGCGACTTCAAGCGTAAAGTTACAACTGGAAGTTTGGTCCCTTTTGTATTAAACTGGAAGTGAAGAAACGAGGTTAATTATTTCCTCTTGCGTCTCGTTTCAGATACTAACTTGATGTGTAATGCAATCGAGTAATCCAAGATTATAAATTAGGGTTCACTTGTCTCTACAGGAAGGACTGTTGGAAGACTTGAAGTAAATGATATAATGACAGTTTTAACTTACGAGTAAAAACAGTTTTTTTTTACCGTAGGAAACGCCCTACCGTCTATGAAGACCCAACATAACGACGAAAAACGTGTCTGAACTCGGCTAACTAAATATATTGTTATTCCTCTAAAAACATTTTTTGACCAAAAAAAATAAGGCACTAGTATCTTTATTTACTTCAAAACTTCAATATTTTTCTCTTAGAGCGTGAAGGTTTTTCACTTTTGAAGCTTTTCAGCAACATTCCATTATTTATGTAAAAAAATGTTTATTTAAAATTTAGATCACCTTGCGACCTCCTGTCCCGTTCTACATATCTATAGACTATGAATAAGCTACAATTAACCAGAAAGAGAGCTTCATTAGTAAATGAATGTTGTATATAGTTACTTTGTGTGTGACTGTATGCGTGACAAAGAAAATTGTTGCTTACATAAGAAGTGGTGAAAAAGAAAGGTAAGATCGTTTTTGTTAGAGATGTCAAACAAGTTCTACACGACGCCTCAGGAAAACTACGCTCACTTTAAAGGTCTTAGTTATCTCATATCCTTCAAAAAATGTGCTTGTATTTCTTTCGGTGCTTGCTTAGTATATTGTTACAATTCCCAAGAGCATTGGATTTGGATATTTTGGAATCGCCCACAATAAACTATGAAATGTTAAATCTAGTCATTTTAATCTATCTTCAATATGGATTCCATCACTCGGTGATGCGGCATCTTGTTGAAGTTCATAGGCGTGCGCACGGGTGTTGCCAATGGTGCCATGGCACCACCAATTAATGTGCAGAAGCTTTATTTTCAAAAAAAAAATTTAAAAAAATCCCTTGTAACTCAGCAAAAGCCCTTTAATCTGGAAGAAAGGAGATACTGCGGTTGAAATTATTTCCATGCGAACCGAGAATTTATGTCGTGTGGCAGTGTTTCCCAGCCTGGAGTCCCCGGATACAAGCATGTTAGGGGGCCGCAATAATTTGACTTATAACGAGAATTTACTTCCAGATATTATTCAGATTTACCACGAAAGTCAAATTAATATCGAACTCAACAAACCCAAAGAAATGCAGTAAATACATGAACAACATTTAATAGACTGTTATAAACATACATCCTCAAGTTGGATTTCACTTGAACTGAAAAGAAATGGAGCTTCTGCTAAATTACAATTAACTGAAAGTACTGATATTTCAGGAAATGCAAATTTGGTAGCTTTCGTTCGATATGAACATAAAAAGGTTCATGAGGATTTTTTTGCTTCGCAAAACACTCTCATTACATACAACTGCAGAGGGTTTGTTTAACATTCTTAATAATTTTACTCTTGAAAATAAATTCGGATGAGCTAAATGTGTTGGGATTAGTACAGATGTGTTCGGGCAATGGCAGATAAAGAAAAATACTTTTTGCGCGTGTCCAGGCTATTGCACCCCAGGGCTGGGTTGCAAGAATAATACTTAAGTGTAAAATCTGTCTTAAGCAGGGAATCGAACTGTACATAATACTAGAGTGACTACTTAAATAAAAAGAAAACCGGTCACACAGCGATAAGAAGCGTATAAAACTGAATTAGAACTGAAAATTTGGTCCACATTGGATTAGACTGGAAGTAGACAAACAAGTTTAAACGTTTGCTCTGGCGTCTATATTTAACACTAAGTAGTCATTCCAGTATTATGTAGAGCTCGATGATCTGACTTAAGTCAGATTTTACACTTAAGCATTTTCTTGCAACCCAGCCCAGGCCCGTATCCCCCTCTGAATTTCGCCTAGCCCCCTAACAATACTTTGCATACATGTATGAAAATTAAAGGTCAATCATATACTTGATAACATTGTAATAATTTTCTATAGATGCTCTGAAATGTATATTATTGGTACAAATGTGTGCTTTTATACAGTATATCTTATTCCATTATTTTCGAATCAAGTGTACTTTCCTATTGCAAGTTCCTTATTCGACAAATATTACAAAATAATATTCAAACGTGAATTAATATCCTGTGATAATAAAATTGCATTGTTAGACGTATCGGGTGCGGTTCGGAAGGTGCATGCCGAGTTTTATAAAATTAAGAAAGAAATTAGATATGGTTGCGAGCGTCGCCTGAAGTTGGTTTCATTTAAAATATACTATGCGATCCATACATAAAAATATGCTCTAATAATAAATATTGAAGCATTCACCCAGCGTCGGACTGACGTGCCTTCTCAATATATACATATACAGGGTGAACCCGAAAGATGGGAAAAAACTTCGGGAGGTGATTTCTGAGATCAATACAAGAAAACAAGTCCTGTCTCGTATTTTCGAATTTCGCTTCGTGTAAGAGATACAGAGTTGGAAACTTCGAATCCAAAATCAACTCTTGACAATTGTAACTGAACAGAAAGATGTTGAGAAACATCGGGCGGTGATTCATGAGATCAAAACAAGACAAAAACCTTTCTCGTATTCTTGAATTTCGCTTCGTGTAAGAAATACATGGTTGCCAACTTGGAATCCAAAATCGATTGTTGACAATTGTAACAACAGAAAGATGTAGAAAAACTTCGGGAAGTGATTTCCGAGATCAAAACAAGAAGGAAAATCCTCTGGCATATTCTTATTTCTTTTCTTGTAAGAGATACAGTGTTGGCAGTTTGGAGTCCAAAATCAACTTTTGACAATTGTAACTTATTAGAAAAATATGGACAAATTGAGGGCGATGATTCCCGACATTCAAACAGGAAAGATATGCATACGAACATCATGAAAAACTGTACGACACATAGTTTCGTAGACGAAGGTGTCTCAATAAGCAGGATCAGCCTGGTAGTTGATTGTTCTGTTGCATAACTGAAATAATAGGTCCCTCGGACGCAAGTTTCGCTCCTAACAAGTAACGTAGATAGCTACGACGAATGCTCACAAAGCGAATGACTGGAAAGATAGGGACAGCGAACACACAGGTGATGGGCGAAGTCATGCGAGACATGCGGAGCGACTTTGGCCACCTGTAGACAGACTTTGGCCAGAAATGCACACTTAGCTCTCAGTAGGAGTAATTTTG
>JAGDQP010054535.1:1405-13326 GCA_022664845.1 Lepisma saccharinum
TTAAGGGGACTACCCTACATCGTTTTGCGAAGTTTGGCTGCAATCGATTCACTGATTCCTACGTAATGGTTGAATATGTATGTAATGTAAGGTGGAGGCTGTATGTAATGTATAAGGGGCAGTCAAATGAAAACCGAACACCAGCCATAAAACACATTCTTCACAAAAGTTGTCAACACTGTTGTTACGTATCGATACTGCCATCTGTAAGGTAGGAGAAATGCATAGTGAAAACGCACAGGTCCACACAGTTGTTTCGTTATTGCTCTGGAGGTGAGCGTATTGAAATGTGTGTTCGTCCAGCATTGGAAATGGAGGCAAGCAAAGAAGAGCAGCGAGGTGTGGTTCGTGTCTTGGTGGCCGAGGGTGCTGGAACACGCGAAATTCATTGTCGCATGTCTGCTGTATATCGCGAACACTGCATGCCCCAGACAATTGTGCAAAAGTAGCAGAAGAAATGACATGAAGGACGCACATCACTGCAAGACGATTCGCGCCCGGAACAGGCCCATCGAGCCATTACGCCTGATGTGATTGCTCGGATTGATGGTCTGATCCGGGAAAACAGACGAATCACAGAGGAAGAAATTCGTGTTCAGGTCGGCATTAGCCATGTCTCCGTGCATGTCATTATCAAAGCTCACCTGCAGTTCCGAAAAATTTGCGGGCAGTGGGTTTCGCATCAACTGGCGGAGTTACAAAAGTTTGACAGAATGGCTGCATGTCTGAGTCATCTGCAGCGGTACCACGAAGAATAGTATGCGTTTCTGTTAAGGCCCGAAGAAAGACATTCATGGACGTCGGTTTCAGTCGGACGAGGAAGTGCAAGAGTGCGTGAGGTTGTAGATCCGTCAGCGACCTACCTACCTCGTTCTACAAGACTGGAGTTGATCATCTCGTCTCCCAGTGGGATAAATGTATTAAAACGTCTGGCAATTACTTTTGAGCAAAACAAATTCCATTGTCACTTTGTAGCGGGTGTTCAGTTTTCATTTGACTGCCCCTCATATAACAGCTTCCACTTGTTCAGCACTATTAATCCAACACTCTTTGTGTAACATGCTACAGGTAACACATATGCTGCTTTTATAGTGCTAGCTCCCAGTTCTATAGGGATATTCTAAACTTATATTTATTATTTTTAACTTTTATTTGCGACTGATATTTTGATATAACAGTTACTGTTTTAACAGTTACTGAAAAATAACTGTTATGCCCGTCTCTAAATCACAGAAGGAAGAAGCACTTTCATGTCGTCTCGTACTAATAAGATTTTCCGTCACGTAGAAAATGTGAGTATGTGTTTGGATCTCGTTTATAAACGAGATTATTACCAGGATCACATGAAACGAAAGGAAGAGATATTGTTCATTTCTCGAAGGAATATATTCCACTTATTATGTGTAATTTAACACAAGGTCATTATCAACGTTGATACTCACATTTGGGCATCTAGTGTTAGTAATGCGAATTAGCCGTGGTTGTTAACAAGAGTCAATGACCTGAAAGTAGGTAGGAAACTCAATGAAAAATTATTTCTTTCTTCTCGACAAAGACAGTGCTAGAACCAACCTGCCAGTTTTAGGTTCTCATATACGGTACCGTTTTGACTCTCTTATTCTGTCCTTAGCAATAGATTTCTAAAAGATATTGATCAGATCTATACGCGTCTAGAGCTCAGTCGATAAGAGAATAAACTAATACAATCGGTGTTTATCAATCGGAAATGCCATTTCTCTAACTATACAACCGGTGTTTTTAGAGATCTCTTACAATTCCAGATATCATCACAATTTGTTCTGTTTCTAAGAATAGGTAAAAATTATCAGCTTGGTCCAAAAGTTAATCTACTGGAAGAAGTTAATCGAATGGAGTAGTCCAAAATACTGCTTGGCCAAAGGTGTCATTGTTTTAGTAACCCAAAGAGGACTACCCGTGTTTATTCGAGTGCTCAAACACTTTTGTGTTGCTATGAACGTTCCTATGAATTGTTTTAGACATTTGAAGTAGAATCAAATAAGTATTACTGCTACTGCTTGTTACGAATGAATTACTTTCTCAGTGGAGACAAGGATTGAAGAGAAATATTGTTCTGTGAGGAATTAAAGGTAAATTCTAATATCAGAAAAACTATCAATTAACGTTTGTTGTAACAGTTGACTCTCATATTCCGTCATTAGATCTCCAACTACCTTGGAATGTGTGCCAAGAATTTGCCTCCTACCTAGATCCGTTGATTAGAGTTTCTATCATGAGCATTTCTTACAATATGGTGAGCTTAGTCAACTATAAATGAATATAATGGTCGTAGGAGATGGTAACTAACAGAATATAACTTTAGAGCAAAATATATAAAAGAGAGACCTTCTTATTTCTGAAAACGGCGGACATGCAGAAGAGTAGCAATAAACTAAAACAATTAATTGACTGATTCTTAAAACAAACAGTGTGGATTATTGGATTTCGTGACCGAAGTCTTCAAATGTGTGCTACGAAGGTAATAAATTTAGCCATAAGAATTCCTCATTGTAAATGCTTTTAGCGTCCTCTTTATAGTACAGTATTCGATTTCGTTCTGTCCGCAACAGTAACTGATAAAGGTAAGATCTTATCGTTTCTAGCGGCTACTGAAGAAGAGCAATTGGACAGAACATTGCCAAATTTTGAACAGCAACAACAATATATATTTCTTAGCTGTTTTACTATTTTGGCGCTCATTTTAGGATAGTTCTTTTCCTTTAGTCATGTCTGTAGCAATAAACGATTGGCCTATACAAATAGAGCCTAAAAAGCTTTACAGTTTAATCAAGGATAAGTATCCAATGATGCATTCTATACCCCTATAGAAAAAGAAAGGTTTTATGTTTTATTACGCATCATGTTTCATTTGTCTGTAACAATAGGCTCCTAGCTGATAACGGTCAAGCGTACACGGGTGTGCTTACATTTTGCTACTGGAAGAAACCTAACTATACCTCTGTATTTCACTCTCAGGATATTTGAAGAATTCTGATCTATCTTCCGGCAGCCGAACCAGACACGAAGTGATAAACTAATTGTTTTCCATGTGGAAAAAAAATTCCCATCTCCAGTGCATCCAAAGATATTCGCTCCTTTAGGAACAATATATTTCCTTTTCTTTATATCTTTAACCATAATCTCCTAGATTATATGCCTACAATTTTTAATAAAACTATGTTAACCATCCGGAAGAATCCCTTTTGAACTCTTTTTCTAGGCTATAACTTTGGCTTCAGTTCTCTCTCTAGTTCACCTACACGGGACTCTTCATTCACCTATACGAGTTAGTGAGACATTGCAGTGAATAGTTGAGTTAATCAACTCGTAGTTTCAGTTTGTCAGCTTTTGCTGAGCTGTTGGATCTGTCGCTTTTGTTTCCGTTCTGTTTTTAACAATACTCTTAGACGTTACCTTTCATTTCTAGATAGTTCTAGGGTTCACTTAAAGAGAGTTCTTGAACAATATATTGAACTATTTGTAGATAAAAGGAAAGGTCTGTTTCTTATTTCTTTTACCATCTTGGTCTGAGCCATAGTTGCCTAAAGGCGCTAAAATAAATTTTAAAAAAATCCAAACTTTCACCGCCTCAGTGGGCCCTTTTGAGTGCCGTTTTAATTTCATTTTAACTGCAAAAATATGCTCTTATTTGTAATCATTTAGGTTGAAACTGTTCTATGCTCAACTCATGGGAAGAAAGGAATGGTGCAATAGACAATTCTCAAGACCAACTTGTTAGTTATTGTATTACATTTCTACTAGGCGTTTTTTTTCGTTCTATCAGTAACAATATACTCTGTACCGCTACCAGTTAACTCAAAATATTTCTATGGCATACTCACGGAGATAAATTGATTGGTCCAATCCACAAATTCTGTAAGTCGACTAGAAGTGTTATTCTTGTTATAGTACCATTAACATTTAAGAATTTCAGTTTCTTGAGTAGAAGAAACCCAACACTTTCTATGTAATTCATAATTAGTTGACTACTCTGTAAATCTCAAGCCAGGTCAGACATTCGGGGATCCTGTGATTTCCCGTTTGCAAGAAGTACTAATTTAGCTTGCACAGTGCATTGACGGACTCAAGTCTGTCGTGCACAAGAAATTCAAAATAATATCACCTGGCGCAACGAAATCTCATAAGTGACTACAAAAATGAAATTTTACGCTTTTTCTTCATTCTTACGGTGATCACCAAGATGGTCCAAAACTTGCAAGACATGTCATTGATTTTACTCGTAAACATAATTTGGACAAACATAATTTGGACTCGTAAACATAATTTGGTCCGTGGGTTTCCTCTGGGTTCTCCCGTTTCCCCTCCTTTCCTAATTACCACCAATCATCACATCATCATCCATCCGTCCTGAGCGAAAGTTTCCTAAAGGCCTTAAAATTAAATTTAAATTCAAATAATTTGCAGACACAATTGTTTAATTACGTAAATCGTTGAGATAAAGGGCAACAAGTAATGCTACTTTCCTAATGACACAAATTTTGTTACAAGTTAATGCTCATTCTCGTTTTATATCTACAACACGTTAAATTATTTCGTATTTTTACAGTATGTGGAGGAAGGTTTTATTTGAAATGGGACAGGTTCATCCACACACTGCAAGTGTGTTCAGTGTGCCACTACTAAAGATAAAAAGTAATTGTACAGGTTCTTCAAATTTCAATAGGTGAAATTTTATCTTTTGATTTGAAATATAACATGCAATATCAATTCTCGCTGCTGGCCTTGGGTTTTGTGAGGTCTGAAGCGTCAGGGTAGTGTCCACAATGTTTCGCTCTCCAGTCCCGGCTGGGACATGTATGTTTGTGGATTTGAAAAGCTGTGCACACATATAGTCGGAACGGGCCAATAAGTAGTTGTTAAAGTGGTCCAAATAAATTCAGGTGTATGAGTGTTCCTGATGTACAGGTGCATATTGTAATCTAAATCATAATGTTGATTCTTAAACGCGTGTGTGAAACCATTATTCATACTGACTGAACAAGGCAGTGCTTTTCGAGCTTATAAATATTGTGATTCCTGTTCAAAATTTCATTAAAACGAATAGCTAGGAGCATCACAGAATTTTCAACATTAGATAAATAAACGTACGTGGTGGATCAACAGAGATGGTTATAATAATAATACCCTATCTCAAGGTTGTCTTTCTTAATAAAATTTTCTCTATTTTATCTTTAATTTACCAGGTTAACATTGTAAATTCCTTGAGTAAAAGTAAAAGCTCCGCATTGCTTTCTCCACAAGCAAAGCGATATTAATTATATGCAGCCTTAGTCGTAAACTAGTTTAGAGTCAGTAAAATTAAGATTTGTTAATGGAATATTTTCATTAAAAGAATAAAAATTCGGTGCATTTTCAAATTTCAAGTTCATTTCGTCACCTGTGAACCAGAAGTTATTATATCCACTTTTACTACTTTTGAGAAAAAAACAGTTTTAAAGTTTGAAGTTCCATTTAAAGTCTGTATAAGATGGACAGGATGGGATAACACACTTTGAAGTAGCCACTGTTTCTAGCTCGGACATAAAACTATTTGTACTGTCACGCCAGGGTCGTTGGCTCAACGCGGAAGAAATTTCTGCAATACCGCTTTTGACATAAATACCGAGACAGGAAGACAGAGATCATGAGAGGTGAGCGAGACACTATTAAGACGAGATTGAAGAGGTTACAGTTAGTCTGCGCCACATTGCTAGAGTTTGGCAGGTCCTGCTGCCCGTAACCTGTCCGTCCAGTCAAAGCCTTGGAAGGCCGTGGGCACCACAAAGCCAGTCATTCTGTGGGACAGAATGAATTGGGAGTCACTTTTTAACTAGCGAGCTAGGTTCCTTGGAGGGTTTTGGGAGTCTTGCCTGTATTTGGAACGTCGGAGCCGGCGACCCCCGTCTGAGCCCCCTTTCTGGTAAGTGGAACTTTGATTCAGAATGCTTAGGTATGAAACATTGCCACTGGAGGGATTCATTTCACTCGTTCTCCCATGATTAATGTTTCAGTTCTAGGGTTAATAAACCCATATTTTTCTAAGAGTTGAGCTTATTATTCCATTTAGGTCCTAGTATCAATTTCCAATTTAATGTCTACCTTTCAGCTACGTCGTCCTGAAATATCCGACCAGGTGTTTGTCGCTTCAAAGTAAGGTTCTCCTCAGCGGAGTATCCTCGGTATTCGCCTTCTTGAGGTAAAGGATTTCCTCGGTCACATTAGGCGCATACCGATGGTACTGAGACTTAAGAGTAGGAAGTCTTAAGTCCACAATAAATTAATTTCATTTCTTACATTTCTAGCAACTTGGAGGTCGTTATGTGTGATATTATTGTTGGGGTTGATGACCTTCAGTATAAAGGTTTTTCACTGCAATATTAACTTCATTTTTCCAGAAAGTGGACATAATACCTTCTGGTTCCAAGGTGACGATTTTATTCATACATTTGTGATTTCATGCTGTTATAGTACGCGCACTATCTTTGTTCACGTCTGAACATGTAATTCTCTGTGCATCGAAAATACCATACTGTAGCACCTAAACATTCTTGCTGTCAGTTTAAAATTCTTAAAATGAAAAGAAAATGGTAGAAAAATGTTAATTTATTAAACACGAAAAACAATTCCTACTTCCTTCATATCCCACGATGGGTTTACACCTCCTATGCGATTTCGGAATATTTTATATAACAGCTATTGTAGACAAATAATAATTTGTTAGAGTTTAGAAGAACAAAGGAACGGATTTGTACATTGTTGTTCATTGGAAACTCTGGTGATTTTAACAATGTTACCTCAGCTACTATATCCTGTACACACAGAGAGAATATCGGTAAAACGATTCAGAATAGGAACACACTATATGATCGTAAAATATGAAGAAATTGAGAAAAATAAACTAAAGAAATCGATTCTTTCAACTTGACAACCGAACCAACTATATTCTGATTATCGATTAAAACATGTGGAGTTGTAACTCGTATATGTCAAAATTTTCATAACAGCTCAAAGAGGAAATAATCAGTAATTGATGTAACAGAAAGCGATCCTACCTTGGCGAGAAAGACTTGGGCGTAGCAAGCAATACAAGTGGCACCTGGAATTAGTGGCACCTATGAATAACTGAATACATCTCAAGCATGAAGCCACACGTTTCTTGTGTAACACTGCCTGTTGTAAAATGGTAGAAGCTGTAGTGACCATCCCTATACTATTCTGCCAGACACTCAATTTTACTATGCAGAATTCTCCTGCTGATAATCTATAAAACACTTGAAAATGTCAGTCAGAAAACAGCACGACCGGATTATTAGCCTGTGCTATCCCACTAGAAGTGAAGATTCACAGACAAAGAGAGACCTTGGAAACTTCATGAAACAAATTGCTTACTATTATCCATTTTTGTTCAGTTCCCTAAATATCTTATGACCACAACGTCTAGTCAAAATAATTGTATTAAAATATTGCTGCAATAGGCTGTAAAAATCAAGGTTACACAAATTAAATTATCGAAATATAAAGTGTTGAATTGTAAGACCTGCTTCCTTTCTTAGTTTCGTTGAAGCATAGGAGTGTAGTATACTCACCTCAATATTCATTACGACAACTTTAACTAACATAGAACATTACTAACTATTCTCTCGTATTAATGATAATATTTTACAATATGATTAAAACCTATTTTATTAAAAACACGCAAAAAGGGAGAGATTAAGGTTTTTCTCATACCCATATATTTTTCAACTAATTATAAATTTTAAGAATTGTCTCACTAAAACGAAAGAGTAGGCGCTCTTGGAAAATTATATTCATGTAAATATTAATATTACGTAAATTAATCAGAATATGGGCCATGACGATTTATTCATATTAAATAATTAATGTGACAGAACAAGACATAGAACATTGATGGAATTGTTTAAGAGCTTCTAGTCCTGATAAGGCAAATACTGGGTGCATGGCAAAATTATATTTGATAAGGACATACCGCAGTGCTTCAATATACTTATGCAGTATAATGTCGCTAAGCGGTTAGCTTAGATGCTGAGCAAAGGTTTGGGGAACGGCGCTAGAGACTAGTATGAGTCCACCATTTTAAGAAATGAAAGTAATGTTTAAGACAACCACTATTCAGCTTTGTCTATTCTAGATATACATGTTTGAATGACAGATTGTTGTGTTAATGAGAGCAAGATGAATTGAGATGTTTCTGGATGTAGTAATTTAAATATCTTTGGGAACTTTGTTGAATGTGTTATTCCCAGATATACAACTAAAAGAGATGCTTAAGCTTTACCTCGGTCTCTGTGAAAAGAAATACCTGAAGAGTATCTTAATCACAGTAAGTTACAAGGTAATACAGAGAAATTACTTTGATCACAGTAGAGAGAAAGGAAAATAACTCTACAAATCGTATAAATGTAAGCATATATTTTGAATGTGCTCCACAAATATAAATTTTGACTATCTGGTAGCAAGGATTGAGCAATAGGCAGTATTCTCACGCTCTTCTCGTGCAGATTAAACTCTTCGAGACAAGGTGATTTGATAATTCGACAATAGTACAATCAAGCAGCAACAGCAACTATGTCCTACTATTTTAGCTAGAGACATTCAGCATAGTTTTAACTATGGAATGAGTGACTAGCCTTGAGCCTATTCAGCGAGGATATTTGCCACAACATTATACTGGTGGTTGTGCCCAAAAGTAATTCTGGAAAGTTGTGTACCGAACTGTAGAGGAGGTATTCTACAGTTCAATTTCGGAAGGTATTCTGGATGTATGCCTCTATTAATCTCCTATAAAATAAGAAATAATTACAAACTTTTGGCTCTATTCCTGTGTAGAGTAAGCATAGCTCCTACATCCGAATTTTAAAGTCAGTTTCAATTTTTTACACTTTGGAAGGGCGTAATCCATAGTGTTAAAATTTTAGATTATCGCAATTTAACAGCGTTTTGGCATAAATTTGTTAATTTAATTTAGCTGATGTTAGCTAAGGTTGCTTTCAGTTAGGTTACATTAAATTACATTAGGTTAGATTAAATTAGCTTGACTGTGCTTACACTAAACTGGATATGTTCCCAAATATTATACTTGTGCAATAAGTATATTGAATACATTAAAATGAGATTCAAAAGAGAAAGGTGGAAAGGAAAGTCAAGTGATTAATCGATAATATAATCCTTAATCTTTGTAATATTAATTAGTATGTGCGTTTAAATAACATTAAATTACACATCTACGCTTGCTAATAGGCAATCAGGGAAAATATTGGATCAGAAGAGCATAAGCTACAAGGAGGTAGTGATTCATTTACTATATGGATTCTGTCGGTTCATGAGCGTGTCTGTGTTTGTGTGATATCTTGATGTCTTGAATGCAAATATCAACTTCAAGGTCCCTATCGTCTTGTTAGTAAACAAGCTGCTTCGTTAAATGTATATTTCATTGTTAGCATATTATTGTAAACAATTAGATACTTTCGTTATATATGGGCACAGATTTCCTTATTAAGAATTAAAGAACAGCTCCAAATTTCAAGCCTCATGAAGTAAAAATAATTGTAAATTACTTAAATTATTTTCATTACTGTAAATTATGTAACTCAAACTTATTGTACTTTATCCAACACAAAAAATCATAGGTATAAAATGCCCTATGAAAAATATTGCAGGGGAGCATGAAGTTTTTACCGTCACCCTGAATTTCAGGGAAGAACTTTCAGTCCGAAAGTAACATTCCACTATCGACACTAATGCGTTAACATGCGATACCATGTAAGAGACCACCATAACATCAAACAACTAGTGGAACACAGCATCACCCAATAATTTCAAATAATATTAACACTTATTTGCAAATCACGCAGTTGACTTAACTCTTTAAGGTATGGTGGGAAATTGGACTTACCACCTAAATTTACCTAAAGGTGCAATGTGGGAAGTAACGCTTAAGAGACTCTTTTCTCAACCCTTTCCTTGTTTGCATAGTCGTCACCAAGCTTCCCATTGTTCTTAGTTCCTATATCAATCAAATTATGGCAGGTAAGATTTCATGCACCATGGGGTATAGATAAAACACCCGGCCTCATCCTCACAGAGATAACATGACATATTCATCATACGGAAACCAGTGCAGAATTATCAGATCTATGGGTCCCTACTTTAGTTAGAAAGTTGTTGTTCGATTCTATACACTTTTGTTTACACCTCAGGAGTAAAAAATAAAAAGCTTATTTCGAAAAGGTAATATATCCATTTTACTTTTTTTTGTATTTCAAATAATATTCAAGTTCCAGATTCGATTTTGCTGTCAGTCTGAACGAGAAAGTACTCTTTTCAATTAAAATCAATGGTCTACGATAACATTTTCTTCAAAATCTAATCAGGAATTTATATATTATTGAAATAAAAACGGGCTGAGCCACAGTTGCCTAGAGACATTAAAATAAATTGAAATTCAAATGAAATAAAGAAGTAAAATTGATATTGTACCGTTTCACAGTGTGGCCGATTCCAAAAAAGTTGGCCAAAAGTAAAAAAGCAAGTGAATGATCTCAAAATCTGTACAAGAGGGAGCTTGGGTCGCGGAATACGAATTTGAAGTCAGAGTTGCAAAATTTAACTCTCTTAACAATATTTTAACATTTTAGTATATAATTAAATGATAATTGTTTTTAATGAAATATGATGTCTTTTTATAAATGATTACTGATTGTATTTTGGGCGGCCATTTTGAATCCAAAATGGCAACTTTTTCAACATATTGTAATGTTTGCCTAAACTATTCGTGATGATACCTTTGTGCCAAATTGCGTAGCTCTAGCTCAAACGGCGTGGAAAATAGATTTTTGGATCCGCCATTTTGAAACGATTGAATAACAAACAGGGACAACTTCAGTCAGAACTTTTTTGTTTTATATTGAAGAAAATACACTTGACTATAACTTAGAATAAGTCTGACAGCGGAGCAACACGGAGCAACATAACTTTTTCATAGTAACATATCGTATTTTAACGCTTTTAATTAATAAAAATCAATAACAATTATAGTTTCACTAATAACACTTCTGCATGAAAATCGGCCCTGACACCATTCCTGCTGATTCTTCTGTAAAATGACCTCCTGAATCCGAATATGACATCCGTTTTCGACCATCACCTAACGTATTCGGGGGAACCCCCCACCTATTTTTATCACTTTTCGATAATTTGGAGGGATTAAAAGAATTATTTTAGTGTTGTACATTTCTTTCGAGGGACTAGAGAGGTGGAATGTTCTAAAATATGAATAGTTGTAGCAAGGAGCTTGTTCTGGGGGGAGGGAGTGGTGATATGCCCCCTTAAATTGTAAACAAAATCATTAAAAATGATCGATTTTCCCTGCTTTTTTCGCATTTTTGTCACTTAATTATTACATATTCCATCACCCCCTCATCATCCCCAAAACACCCGAAAATAATAAAAATGCATAGCAGCAATAAAAAATATATAGCAACAATTTGTAGCAAGAATAACAAAATATATAGCACCTATTTAGTGATGAAAAGGATTATTTTAGCTGTGAAGAATAATACATAAAAATTTAAATAGTGAAAAGCAAAATAATAAATGTGAAGAATAATAAATAAATAAGATAAGCACGTTCATTTGGTGCTTGCTTTCCTTTTGTACCCTGATGTAGAAGTTTCTCGTACCAAAAACCAGCAGTACTCTGCCAACATGCTTTCGCATTCCACTTCCCTGAAAATCTCTTCTCGAAATTACTGACGTCTTGGTGGAACCGTTCCCCGTGTTCATCCGAAACTGCTCCTAAGTTTTCAGGGAAGAAGTCCAGGTGTGAGTGAAGGATATGCATTTTTAGAGACATGTTACATCTCATGGCTTTGTACACTGACAGT
>JAGDQP010054536.1:0-13326 GCA_022664845.1 Lepisma saccharinum
AACGTCACGCTGGAAACATCAGAACGTTACGATATGATGCCGGATATGACACCAAAACACGAGAATGGTTGGGGATAGAATACCTGTTCATGTCAGGCGAAACACTGGCTTCAAACATTCATGGAAAACTGAAAAAGAAACAACTGACAGAAGCAGTGGGCATCGGTGGCTACAAACATTGAAAGATGGCAATTTTAAAATTATGGATCGTCTCCGGGCTGAAAAAGACAACCGTCTGTACACCTGAAATGATTGACGTGGTGGACACTTTCATTCTATCGGACAGATGCAAAACGGACTATGAAGTGAAAAAACCTTACAAATACCTAAAGAAGTGGTCCTTAAAATGAGAGAGCCACTTAACTACCGAAAAATTTGCTCAAGGTGGGAACTAAAGTTCGGATCTCGGTCGGACTTTAATGCTTCACCCCACCATGGGTGCCATCAGCGAGGGGTGAGGGAGCATTTGCCCTTCCCTGGATTTTTAAGATTGTTGTAAATTTTTCATATATTCATTTGAAGTACTAAAATTAATTAGTCTGGTTTGTATTTATATTTGTATTAGTGAAGTAAACAAAGTTTCAATTATTTGTCTGGTAGCACTGAATCTCTGTTTTCACGGTAATTAGATTACAGTAGTCTTGCCAAGTTAGTGGTTTTCCTAGCCAATTCTGCCTGGATTTTCAGGATCTCTATCACTCTATAGGCATGAAAGTTTTGAAGGATTGGGTGTGCGTGCTCGAGAATTTAGGGCATATGGCAGAATCCCCGCTTGTATTTTAGGATACTAATCTCACAGAAAACAACCGGCCTTTTAAAATACTTTTGAGAATTTAACGTTGACACTGCAAAGACAGGAATTATATGGTCTGTTACACCCACTTGATATAGTTCTTCAATTGAGATTTCAGATCTGGGCTGTAAGAACATTCTTATAGGTGAAACCTGACTTAAGACAAAAATGAGAAATCACAGATGCATCGTTTAAGCCCAGCTTGGGATAGATATTTGCGAAAACAATTAGATCTCAAAAGTAAACAATAATTAAGAAACAGTAACCTCTGAGTTCCGTTCAGCATTAGGGTGAAAAATTAGTACACAAGAGTGTGTGAGAGCACACTATGGAATAAATTATATAACTGAAAAAGGTGTCTCTCATACATCGACATACATGGAAATACTGATTACAACGCATGCACATGATTTTATTTTGGGTTTGAATCCACAGTACCTCGAGACTTTTTCTCTTATTTGGTAGATTAAAGTCTTCTCTACGTAGATAAACCTTCAATTCTGATAAAGAACTAATAAGATAAAATGAATTGTATGGGCGGTAACAGCAAATAAAGAACTAATGTCCGAAGTGAAGGCATGTTTAGAAATAAGGATACTACATTTATCTGAAGTGCTTTTGCGGAAGGGAAACAGAGGTGAATAAAATGCGTTGAAATAGGAGGCAGTTATATCGAATGATGTGAACATGTTCCGTAGGCTTCACATTCTATATGAAGAGTACAGGGGAAGAGCAACCAAAGTCCATACTTGAAAGTTGTGAGCAAACGCACATTTTAAGGTGTAAGCACTTGAATTTAAATTTACTTTTTGTCCTCTGGCACATTATCGGCCTACGCTGAAGTGCCTGAAGGCTACAAAGAAATTGAAATGGAAGTGCTTACACCTTAAAATGTGTCTTTTACTCCGTGACCTATGTTCCGCCTTCTACACTGGGGAAACACATATTCCCATACCTGAATACACTTCACATCACGATCGCACTTTCGACGAATCCTTCCGTATCAGCATCCTCAAGATTCTCATTCCTGATTCACCTGCCACAGTTTAGAAGAGATGGGAGCAGACGTACATCACTATCCTCTCCGCCAACCATGAACCTGGCCTTACTTGAATCTAAACCTCTGCATCGTTGTTCTCCTTCGGTGCTTCCTTCTTCCCTCCGTTTTTATTATTTTTATGTTCAATGCTATCGTATTTTCTTTATTCTCAATTTTATTTCCCTTTATCTTTATTATTATCCTCTTCCCCGCTGTTTCTTTACCATCTTACTCCTTTAGGAAGACTCTACTTAGCACCGAACTTTCTTCGTCATTTAGTGTTTTCTCTTGCCTCTTTAGGCATTTTCCCGCCAACGTAATCTGGCCACTTTCTCTCTTGGCTTCAGTTGTCAACATGGCCGCTCCTTAGCACCTGTCCTCTCCTGTTATGTGAACATGCCTTCTGCGAAACGTTGCGGCATTTTTATTGGCGCATTCAATACAACAATATGTAGTCAGTATCAAAAGTTTGTATCCAGTTGTAAAATCTCTTTATGAATTTGGAATGGGTTGACCAATTTTAGTATGGTTTGCTGTAACGTAACGAGAATGTAATTTTCCATTCAGAAGTTACAAAAAACTGTACTCAAATCGGATCATCCATTCAACAGTTACTTCGAAAAATACTTTACAGCTGACAAGGAACACTCACCAGGTGTCAGAGCCCAATTTTGATGAAAATTCGTATATAGGTACAGTCAGTGCCTACCAAATTATAGGTGCTGTCGTCAGCAAATAACGACAGGAGAACCATAGAGAGATGGAACGTAGAGAGCAAGTAAATCGAATACAGAGTACGGAAAACGCCATTTCTTTCATAACCTGTTATTTATATTGAAAGCAAATGGCTATTAATGAATACTGGGCAGGAGACAATACATGCTGGAGGGTATGACGACAATGACCGCCATGTTGAAAGCGGCCATCTTGACTGTATTTCAATTTTTTTTTAAATAGTAAGTGGGTCATGTGATACATCAATCTGTGCTGGAATGTTCCAAGGAACATAATGATGGAGTCAATTCTGGCATAGCTCTAATCCTGTACGTCAAAATGACACGTGAAATTGACTTCGAGAACTAAAACCAGACGGCTACATAAGAGGTACCGTTATATTGGAAAATATGATCCTCATGGCCCCAACATGAAATGCACTATAAAACACACTAACGGAAGATGAAGTCCCAATTTCAAGAAGGCGTAATAATGCTAGCTGAAAGTGGCCTTGTCCAAGTCATTCATTTCACGTGTCATATTGTCACGTGTTATGCCAAAATTGACGTTCTCCATTTTCACACGCAAACAACTTTCCAACCACTGCACCAATTTCGCTGTTTATACACTCACAGTAACGCTCGAAGTGTCACCTTTCCAACGAGCGTTTAGTGGTGGCGCCGAGATCTGTTTCCTGAGGTATTTGCAATTGACGCCATCTATCGGGGAAACGCCACGAACTTTCTCCCCAGACTCAATATATAACAGTTTATAGAAGAAAAGTGGTTTTCCGTACTCTGTATCCGATTTACTTGCTTTCTTCGTTCCATCTTTCTCCGGTTTCCGTGTCGTTATTTGTTGACGGCAGCACCTAGAATTTTGGATGTGAAGGTTTACCAGCGGAGCGTGGACCAAGTATTTGGATGATAAACAGTACGTTGCAAGTTTATATTTGACCTATTTTAGCAAAATGAAGAACGTATCAGAGAATAAATCATACAACAAACCGGACTAGTCTGCAAGTGACACAGCAAATACGTCATCTCCCCATCCACATAGATTTGTTGCTGATTCCTAACAGCTTTGTTTTCGGGAATCCACAATGTTTTTATGGGAAATTATATTTTTAAAAAGAATGTTCAAAACCATTTTAGGCATTATTCACTTGTTTTTTCCCTTCCTTTTAATTTTCTCTTTTCAATAATTAGGCATAAACTTCTGACAATATTTGGCCCCAAATTAGACACTTCTAGATCAGCCACTCAATTACACAAGAAAATTGCAATTCACGTGTAATAAACTATATTTGTTAACGTCGCGTATAAATAATTATCGCGTGCTGTCATATATTTATTTTTCGGGTTGTAATTCTCGAAGGAAAATATATTTATATGTGCTGCTGTATATTGTTGCCATAGTTTCTTGCCAAGTAAACTTACCTGACTGTAACCTCCAAATTCCCAAATATAACGAAAGCACTCAATAATAACCAGGGCACGGATTTTTAGACTTTACAAAGAGTTGGTTTAGTTTGATTTACGATTTCATTCTTTTTCTACCACACATGTAATAAACTGGGGCCACGGTGGCTCAGTTGGTAGAGCGCTTATCTCTGGTGCTAGAGGTCGTCGGATCAATTCTTGCTCATGCCATGTGGGCTTTGTGGTGGACAAACACCGTGTGCGTGGGTTTTCTCGGGATGCTCCAGTTTCCTCCCACTGTGTTCATTCCACCAATTCACCCCATCATCATCCATACGGCCTAAGCCATAGTTGCCTAAAGGTTTTAAAATAAATTCAATCATTCAACATGTAATACATTGATAAATATTTGCATTTAAATTAAATAAACTTTCAAGGCGAAGGAGGAGCACCAAATGTAGCACCAACATTTGCAGATATGGTAAAGTGAAAACGGGGGAAAATGCCGGAAAAAATGAGTTAACTGAGGAAAACAAAAGAGCATTGAAACCAACGGCTGTCATAAGGCCTAAACCTGATGAACCGATAAAAGATATTAGAATGCGTTTATCAAGCACAATTGACAGAAAAGATCGTATTAACTTTCAAATGATACAAACGAAGTCTGCGCACACAGATGGCGACGGCTGAAGACGAGGAGAAGCTGGTGGGTCACCCGGAGCTTCCTGATAGACAGAAAAAGAGACAAAAAGAATCCTCTCATGATTATACATGGAATACCTAGTGAAATGAAAGACGATAAAAGTGGTAGAGGAGCTGAGCGGAAGAAATCTGAACGAAGCAACGGAAGAGCAGAAGATGATAAAACAGATTTGAAACCGGACCTCAGGGAAAAAGACAGGTACCACCTGGTTGCTGAAGTACCTCGAGCAATCAAGGAGGTATTATTAAGAAGGCCGAAAATTTACATAGGTTTTGAGGCAACCAATATTAAGGACTACCTAGTAGTCCCAACTTCTTTGAAGTGCCAAGATTTGGGGAACAATACTAAATTTTGTAAAGGAAAGAAAGGTGTGGCCACTGTGAAGAAACAGGACACAAGAGAAGAGAATGCTGATCAAAACAAGGACAAAGTCTGTGTGTCCTGCCACATTAGGAAAAAGAATTGCGGGGCTAAGAACCCCCAGGAATGCACCAACTTAAATTTCTGATGCAACGAACAATAGAGACATCGGACTATGGACCCTGAATTAAAAGAAGAAAATGAAGGAAAATAGGTAAAACGATAAAGAACCCACCCCCGTATAGAGTAAAATGAAGCCAAGAAAGGCTTATGGAATGTAACAATAAGAAAACAGAATTAGTATACAACTGGATAAATAACAGTAACGCGGAATATACGGACACATACCTAAGAACAATAAATTTATTTAGATATTATATAGTGAAAACAGATACGGATGCGGGATAATCCATGTTAACTCGTCGAGGGAAGCCTTTACTGACGACCTGGAGCTACTCCTGGATCTGCTATCCACCTGTAGAACGCAGAAAAGAAAACAGATCATCATTCCAGCAATAGGGATGAGCCTCTGGCGAGTATCCCCTTCAGAAGTTCTGAAGCAGATTCCCAAATGGAAAAACAAATTCGAAGGAATTGGATTTAAGATGATTATGAATGACGTCACACTTCAGAAAAGTCCAAAGTCCATTCCAACTCATGAAGGAAGACCTAAATTTAGAAACCCAGGAAAACAGCGAGAAGCAAGACGACACCAAAAAAGAACATGAAGAGACGCCAGAGAATCAGACGATGATGATACAGGTGGGGCAGGCCCGGGGGAGGAGACAGAAAGCAATGGGGATGATGAGACTGAAATGTCAGAAGAAATGGGGTACGTGCGAAATCCCATCGCGGATTAAAATGAAAACACTAAACAAATAGACAATACGAACATAAACCTGAAAATAACGCCAAATACAAACAATACGAAAACAGCGAAGTGAGAATGGTACTAGAGTGAAAGTCAAGTGTGAATATGTTGCTGGAATCCAGCAACAACTTCCGGCAGAGTGTCTTGCTGCGGGAAACCTGCAGCATTGAACGCTCGTAAAATACTCTTTAGTAATGATCTTTTGTTTTACGTGTGGTGGTGGTTAATAACGGAAATTAGACGGTAAATAACAATGTAGAAAAATGATCCAAAACAGAGGAACCCTAGTGAAAACATTTGGGAATTCCGAAATGAATGTGCAAACAATTAAGGAAACTGTCTTCTGTGAATAAGTGTTAAGTGTCTCAGTGTAGTGTGTGAGTGACCTTCCCAACCATGGAGAAACTGCTGAAATTGGTATTCCGGCCCACCCGCGAGCGGAGTCCACTCTCAGCAATGACTCGGGTGGGTACGGTGGACCAGACACGAAGCGGAGTGTCAACATGGCGAAGAAGAAAACTTTCTTAGTATTAAGTTTCGAAATTTATGTGTCATTAATTAGAAGAAAAAAAATTCGTATCTTTACGGGACATACTGGAGTCAATGTTTTTGTGTTGTCCTGTCTTTGTCCTAAGTGTTAAATGTTCTTTTGTATAACCTATAGAAATATTAAAGAAAAACCAGACCAAAATTACACTCTGAGCGCCAAGTCCCGCACCACCCTATGTCCAAGACGAAGGGAACAAAGGAGCTTCTCAGACTGTCGGAACTTCAGTAATCCGAGAATCTCTTGGGATAGCCTGTCCCAAACTGAGGAAACCGAACAACTGCTTGTGACGTGTTTCCTTGGAAGCGCGCCACTCAATTTGAGAAAAGGATGCTGAGAGACAGGGGTGGAAGATGTGTCCCAAATAGGGGAACAAAAAAAAAGTAAAGGTCAGGCCAATAGGGAAAAAATACTCTAGACGGTTTAACGAAGCCGTCCGAATAGTTGGCCTTTATTCGAACTCGACTCTGATAAAATAAAATAAGGCGCTTCTGAGCGGAAATGAGGTAGGCACAATGTTGTCACTGTGGGTTGCAAAATGGAATGCTGGTACCTAATACTGGAACAAACGGACTTGGATAAATAGCTGTAATGTTTGGTTATATTTGGGGAATTATATATTTAAAATTAACTAAAACGTAAAAATAAGTGATATTGAAATTAAATAAATGAATGATCAAAAAATATTGTGTTGAATTTAGATTTAATTTATAAGGTATTTAAGCAACTTTAGCTCAGCCCGGATGGATGATGTCAGGATTGGTGGAATGAAGTAAGTGGGAGGAAACGGAAGAACCCCGAGAAAACCCACGCACACGGTTTTTGTCCACCACAAAGCCCGCATGGAACGAGCAGGTCATGAAGAACGGTAGTTCGCCGAGTGACGCTGACAAACGAATGAGTCTGTAGCGGTACTCGATGTATACAGCTAGTTTCGGATATAGCGAACTATAAACCCAATTTTGATGCTTGAACTTGCATTTAAAAGCTCTTTGCGATACAGAAAAAAAATAAAATCAATATTTCACATTTCTGATGACCTCAGACCATATAGGCAGCCGAAACTTGCGGAATCTTAATCTAAGCTTTTATATCTTTCAAACAGTGTATCACACATCAAAATCGGTGAAGGGGTTCAAAAGTTAGGATTTTTTTTAAAGCCGAATCACAGAATTTTCACAAATGATAGAAAAGTTTGTCTGTCAATCTGTCTGTCTTTTCGGTTTAACCCCAAATGGATGGTACCAGGAGGTTTTCGGGGTCAATTGCGGGCCCCAATGAGCTGGGGCAAATCAAAGCTTATTTTTTTATAGGAGTTCCCGTTTTCGAGATACGGAGCCTACCATGGTCCAGAATCGACCTTTTGTATGAAGACTATTCACTTTTTTTAACAGACAACCTTACAAAATAAGTGACATAAGTATAAAAACCCGTTCGGGGTAAAGAGAAGAGTGACGCAAGGATTCTACTCACAAAAGAAGTGATATCCATTTTGCGAGTGATTTTATTTGTGTCACTATGGGGAAGGAAGGATACTAAATCTCTTAATTTTATTACAAAGGAAACACTTCACCCTTATCTTTACCCTGAAGGAGTTTTTAGACTGACTTGAACTGACGACCACAAGTGCCAGAGATGAGCGCTCGAACCACTGATCCAACGCAGCTCCAGATATTGTGTTGTTTTACTGCATTTATTTATGTCAACCATGATTTATTTAACAATCTCGATTACAATCGTCATATTGTTGTAAGATTTAAGTACCAGCGAGGATGGAGTGCCAAGTTGGAGGTAAGTTTAACATGTGATATACTTACGTTCCTACACGTTCAATGGTAACTACATATTGCAGTAATGTTCAATTGAATCCTGTATGCCCACGCACACTTCAGTTTCAACCAGCTAAAAACTGTTCTCTAGATAAGTAATGCTTAAATACTTATAAACTAAACATATGAGCATCAAACTCATACTACTCTGAGTACGAAGTCAAGGAACACGCTCAGAGTATCTACTCATGAGAATAAAATCAATGAGTATGAGGGAAAGTGAGTGAACGAAAGAAAGTAAAAGAAAAAATGACAGAAAATAAAAAAAGTAGTGAAAGTCAAGAGTGAGAATATGACAGGTAAAAAAAGGTAAAGCTATTCCCTGTGTTATACGCACCCTCCGTGAACGGCGCATGGAGGATGTGGAAGTAGCGCTCCATATATTCTCGAAGTGAGATGGGGTGGTCAGTCCCACGCTCAACCGCCTTTAGCTTCCCAAGGTGCCCATGACTACCAAGGACACTCTAGTATTCAATTTCATAGGAGGCTGAGTGCATCTCAGAGCGCCAGGCATGGGAACACTGCGAGAAGTCTCCAGCGTCCAAGGTCGGGATCTGAGCCCGGGCCGCCAGATTCGTAATCAGAGGCGCTACCGCCTGAGCCACGGGTGAGAGAAACGTGACTGAATGTGAAACAGGGAGAATACAATTGTGTAAGAGAGAGGGATTGAGAAAAAAGGAAGTGAGAAGGTTACAAAAGGATAAGTAAAATGAAGAGTAAGAAACTCCGAAATTACAGAATGAAATCCAGAAGATGAGAAAAGCGAAAAAGGAGGAGCGTGTTTTAATGAAGCCATTCACGTACCTGTCTTTGTTGTTGCCGCTGCATCTCCTCCAATTGAGCTCTTTCCATTTCTAGGAGTACTGGGGCGAACAGAATCACCGACGAACTAAAGAACGCCCACGACACTGTACGTCCTAAGCAATATGCACCTGAAAGACAAAACCAAGTTTCAAACACACATTAATATATACATAACACGATGAATATTCAAACGATTTTAGAATAATATTTTCCACACTGAATACGAAGCAGATGTCTTGAGTGACAATATCGCAATCTTTATATAAAGTAAACCGGGACAGGACGTTTGGGCGCGAGACCGTATTATAGCATGTTTAAAGTAAAAGAATTTGTTTCCTATCTCATTTATTCACCTGAATAAAAATAATATTCTTTCATCTTTTAAAATTTGTGTTGCTGCAAAATCCCGTCTAACTAAAAGATGTGATCAAGCTAGGACCAACAATGTAGTAGAAGCTGCTTCCCGCCCGTTGCAGACAGATGGACCATCCTTCGATCTGGAGGCTCATCAAAGCTCTGAGGAGAACGCAAAGAAAAAAGAGATTTGTTTGTTGAAATAATGGTGCGAGGCGAAGAGCCACCCAAGAAGAGACAGAAATATGTAAAGGCCGATGAAAGAATCAGACGAATTGTGAATAATTTTGTTAATGTTGAATTCAATGAATATTTAAGAGGGTTATCCCACAACTGTCATGAATTGATCTGTCGCATGTCCCAGATTAATGTACTTAACGATATTGATTTAATTTTTGTATTACATAATAAAGTTAATAATGACATAATTATGGATATTAAAATGTATTTTCTTTGGTATTACGTTCGCCAAACTCTTCGCTTCCTTAAGGCCAATAAAGAACTACCAACAAAAAAGTGTTTGGCACGCTACGGCAGTCCAGTGTTCGAATTGAGGGAAAGATGTTAATATCTTGATTCGAGCTTAGGATTCAACTAACAGTAACTTATTTATACGTTGTAAATAATGACTTTTGCTATGTAACTCTATCGTATCTCAAGGTTATCAACAATGTACGATTATTGTTCACAATACGCAGATAATTGCCAAAAGAAGATGTGGACACAAATACGTACAAAGATAAAACAATATAATAGTAAGGCATTGTAGAGGAACGCTGCAATATACTCTTAAACTACATGGCAGAACTGTAATTAACGAAGTTAATCATTTCTTGAGCCTAAATTGTGCGCGTGTTATAACGAGATTTTTTTGACACCTTTTCCTATCAAAATCAGAGTGCGTATTACACACGCGTAAATATGGTATTTCAAACATTTGACTCACACTGTTACTCCTTGACATCAAACATACTGCCATATAAACATCTCACGCTCGAAACTGCGTTAGGAATTTAAACTTCCATGGTTAAGTTAGTATGTTGCGGTAGTCTTACTAAAACTCAATGAAGACATATTTTATAAGTTTAACTTGTACTGTTATTCCTTGAATAATACCTGCTGCCATACAAACACTTCTCGCGCCCAAACGGCACGTACCCAAGTAAACAAGTTAAAGCTGTGATTCTACGAACAATCGCAAAGGCTCCGGTCCCTTGGTAGCATTTTAGCCACGCAAGCATTGATTTTTATAGGTTGGCAACACTGACAACTGCAGTGCTTAGGTACGGGAAAATTCACAATACTTTTAAAAAAATGAGGGGGCAACGCTAAGCAACTACACCAATCAAGATCGTTCCAACGGGTCTCAGCTAATTTAGCCATTTCCAACGACACGTCTCTACACCTTGTGGTTAATGAGATATATTTTTGGGCACGGATTGGCAACATTGAAATTGGGGTGCCTGGGGACAGGAACATCCACATTATGTTGCTATCGTGTCAAATAATGTTATTGCCAAATTTGGTGCTGCTAAGTCTAAAAAATAATTTAAACAATCACGGTAAAAATGGGTTGGCAACACTGAACTAGAGCACCCATCAAGACGGTTTCGGCGGCTCTGAGCTAGTCTGGGTAAGACTTTTCCAACAACATTACAAGCGTCTCTCTGCACTTTGTAGTTCCTGAGATTTAATTTCTGGACACGGACGGACACCCAAGAGCGGGATTGTAAGGCCTCTTAGCTATAGCTTCTATGAAGGGAGCTAAAAGAATAAAACTCACCTATGACATGTTGACCTGGGTCATAGATACCTAAAAGCCATAAATAAATTCAATTTAACTCCAAAGAATTAAGAATCCACGACATTTGGTGCAGTTCTTTGGACTTCGTCGTGCAATCAGTAACACCATCGAGCTCTACGTAACGATACTGGAGTGATCGGCTAGTGTCGAAAGACAGACGCTACAGCAAACATTTAACCTCGATCGCCCACCACCAAGTGTAATCCAATACGGACAAAATTTTCAGTATTAACTGTATCTACGCTTGTTTAATCACTATGAGCCCTTCTCGTTTGTCTTAATTATTCTTGAGTTGCTGAAAGTAATACACGAATGGTTTTTTTTTTTTGACGAGAATGAAGGCACAAACTAAAAAACGATCCGTGCAGCGATAACAAAAAAAAAACAAAAAAAAAAACTGGGTTACAACTGAAAATTTGATCCATATGGGTTTAGACTAGAAGTGGACGATCGAGATATAAACTGTCTCCTTCGCTGCCCATGGCTTCAAACATTTTTTATGGCATCGGTCACTCCAGTATCGTTTTTAGATAGAGGTCAACGGAGAAAACTCATTCACAAAGAAGGTATGAATGCAATATCTTCAACATACTGTATTAGTCAACGACTGCCACGCTAAGCGAAAAGGCCTTATCTCCATTTTTGTGAAACCCGAGGATTGAATTTATACATGGCCTTTAGACATCTTTGGCTCAGGCCTGGCATTTACCTGGTGAAACTGAGAGAAACTTCGCAAACCTCAGACGGGGTTCGAACCCATACACCTACCCACTCCCAATCCGAAGTCTGCGAGGTTACCGCCTTGACTACGGGGGCTGGGTTTGTGAAATCTGAAAAACTGACAAAGCATGGATTTCTGAACTTCTTTAACTCAATGAATGAGAAACCAACATTTCGTGTTGATCACGAGAGTTCTATGACAAATTTACTTGACCACAGCCTACGTCAAAGTGCACAGATGGAACGTGGTCTGTGCCTGAAATGCCTAAAGGGCATTAATAAAACGCAAATTCGAATTCAAAGTGGAAACGCTTTTTGTCCTTTTTCTCAAAATACAGTGGAATGAGTCAAGGTCTTTCTGCTTAGTATGACAGTACTCTCTTAAACAGTTTCAACAACTGACACTGTTAAAAGACGTGATACAGAGTATCCAGAAACCGGAATCACACACACACACCTTTCATTTGATACCCATTACTTTACATAAAAAGATAAACTCAAAAATATTTTCCAGTTACAGCCATTAAAATAGCAACAAACAAGGCATCAAAACTTGTCCTTCATTCATTCTACCTGAACTTTCCCTTCCTTCACTCACTGTAATCAACTATAGATTTAGAGTACTAACAGAACAGGAGTTATCTTAAGCATTTCCGCACAATTCATAAAAATGCTAAGTAGAACAATATTGATCAAAAGAAAGTAAACGTTTTCTATCGGTAAAGAATAAGACACTCTCTACTTTGCTCCAGGTACGTGTAAAGAGCCCAGGCTGGGTACATGATTAGCAGGTTCGCTTTCCGAGCGTGTGGTCCACGATTCAAAACCAGCGGAGATCCATTCGTTGGAATGGTACAGTCATGCAAAATCGTATTTCTGGAACATATTTAGTTTTTTATTTATAGGCCTGAGCCTGTAATTTGCATTTCTCAGTCATGTCACGGCTTAGGTATGGCTGAGTGTCTGGCCATAAAACAGAAGTTAAATAAAAAAAACTACAATCTATGCTCCCGCAATACCTTTTTCCGTAACTCAACGCAGAAAATTTTGACACAAAACTGAAGTTCCGTCCTTAGAAGCACACGAATTCGAATAAGATGTAAATCACCTTTCAAACTGAAGTTTCTAAAGGACATAACAGTACGAAAATCAATACAACTTAGTGCATATAATTTAAATATGTAACATGGAACAATAGTTCAACAAACTGCAAACTAACACCGTTTAAAGAATGCATAATGTACTTACGTGTAGCCTATATTGTTTCTGTGACAATAATAACAACAGTAGACAATTTTTGATATCCTGCTATTTACATCCTCAGAAACCAGCACGTAAAGGGAATAAGAAGTAAAAAATAAAGAAAT
>JAGDQP010054537.1:0-13326 GCA_022664845.1 Lepisma saccharinum
ATGGCTAATGTTCTCAGGGTATCACACACGTTCTTATTTAACGGACTGTGCTCTTCAGAATGGTATTTCAGATGGGAAAAAAACATTCCTTCTGTTTGTCTTGAAACTAATGTTCCAACAACAACAATATGATGAAATGCGAGCACAAAGGAAAGCGAACGAGTAATACTTAATATAAGCTAGAGCTATTGTCTTTTGAATTATGGGAACGAGTGTAAATTGTCCTCAGATTGTAACTAAATTTCTACAGCCATTAGTATACTTACTTTTACTTTAACCTTAATGAAGCCATTTCAAGGATGTGAAAATTTTAAGGGAAAATATTTATCATAGACCTCATAATAGGTAGACTCAGCACGTTTCCCTATTCCTTGCTGTTCTAAAACTAATGAGTTTTTGTTCAGAGCTTGTGATTTTGAATTCATTCGCTAGGTAGCTCCGCCATCGACCTCATAATAGTATATGACATGGACGTAGGAATATATTGGACTAGTAACAAGCAATTCACTCAATGTTATAAAAATGGGGCAGCTGAGAGTCCAGTTTGTCATTCCAGCATGGCGGATCGCTCATACTTCCTGGAAAGGAAGCAGACGATATTGTGAATGTGCAAATAAATTTTATTTATCTAAATTTGTCCTTAACTACTAATTATTATAAAATAAGTGTTATTGCAATACACTTCCTTCTCAAGAGCAGTGATCATTCAAATCTTGAAACATGATATTATTTCACTATTATTATTGAAGAAAAAACTTAAATACTGCTTACTTGTTTATCCTCACACGTACCTCTTGGTCGGCATTCATCAGACGCAACCTTCACATACCTTAAATTATTTTACATAATTCTAAAATTTATAATTAAAAGTGGCTCAATTACTTCTTATGGTCACTTGCAATGATTTGGTCAATTCAACATGGCGGCAAGGCGCACTTCCGGCCCATACATTTTGGCTTGTTACTAGTCCTATATATTCCTACGTTCATGGTATATGACATCTATGGCAGAGCTATCTAGCGGATGAATTCAAAATCACATGCTCTGAACAAAAACTCATTATTTTTAGCAGCAAGAAATGGGGAAGCGAGCTAAGTCTACCTATTATGGGGTCTATGGATTTATTTTGAAACTAATGAACACTGTTTCTTTTCACTGATTGGACCAACTATGTTCTGCACCATGTTGAAGCTGTAATAGTCAGTTTTTTTTCTTCGGCCAAATTCGCGTTCGTGTACTTGTGAAAAGCAGGTTAGAGGCACAAAGGAGATGATTATTGCCTTGGGGTGATCGGAAGCAAAACTAAAGCGGATTACCGAGTCAGTTGGGTCGTTTCGATTAACAGGTCGCTGGGTCAGACTGGTCTTTGGGTCAAAACCGTGCCACCGGGCCAATCGGGTCAAGTTCAGACAAGTTACTGGGTCACCAAAAATGACTCGATTTTAGCTCTGATCGGAAGTACGAGATCAATTCGGGAATTCCGAACTTTTGTAATTCCAATATGTTTCGAGATTCTTCATTTCTCGAAATTCTAATCATGCTTAAGAGAATAAGTGGTATACCATGTTCATGTATTCCATTTCTCAGTCACTGAATTCCTGTAGTTCTGTTTCTGCCAATTGTTTAAAATACACTTTTAACGATGCCAAAGTTTTGATGTGACGTCTATTTTTTGTGATTTGAGAATCCCGAAATACCAACATTACAGAATTCCAGCTTTTCCAATTCCCGAAATCACGAAATAACATTTCTGATTCCGGAATCCAGATATAAATTCCGGAATTCTGAACATTTGTGACCTTCCCATTCAAGCATCCGGACTGGTACCCTGCCTTCCTTTTTTTTATGTTCCATATCGAAGTAAGACACTTGCACTTAAAATGGTACAATAACCAAACTGGATTTCGATACCTAACAATGTAGTTCAGTCAAGTATAGAAAATTAACCGGTACACCCAGTTAATTAAATATGGAATGTTAGTATTATATTTGACGAACAATTAAAACGCCATTCTACGAAATAAAATCAATATACCAGCGTTTCTCAACCCTTTTCACCCTGAGACGCCATTTTGTCGTGCCTTCGAGCCTGTGATCTACAAAAACACATTTCCAAAAATGACAGTTAATTTGCTGTGTTTGATAATAAATATCCTTCATTACATTTTTCAAAAACTATTCAACAAATTATATTATCTTTAGTAATTATAAAAACAGAAAGCAAAATAAAATAGCTTCTTTGAAATTTATTAGTTTTAAGCTACAAAACCGCAGTTAAATTTATTTTTCTTCTTGCGACCCCCTTGTACACAACCCCCACGTTGAGAAACCCTGCAATAGACCATTTGAAATATTTTCTTTCGCATTATAGTAATGATTATGATAATATTGGATTTATTAGAAGAATCGTTTGAAACCTGAAGCAAATTCAGAATGTTGGGTTTTATGTTTACTACTGACAATAGACATTGTGAATTATCAACAAGGCCCTTTCGTCCACTTGCGTGCGGTTGAAACCAAGAAACTTATTTCCTGTATGAAATATATATATAAACAAGCGAATTCATCTGTTGACATAACTAAGGGACCAAGAGAAACTGGTTGTCTGTGGCAGGTTTCTGGACAACCAAACCATTCTAATACCCGGCGATCATTCTCAGTGGAAAAGGGAAACGGTACAAGAATTCACATAGAGACTACGCTCATTAAATTAATCCGGATATTCCTTTACTGAATCATACGGATGTTCAAGTATTAATTTATTCGAATACTAATAAAGAAATTCTGCAAGTCAATTCGAAAAAATATCATCTCTAATAATCATTCTGAATAATGTTCTAACTAATCACTTTCACTGTCTACTACAGCTAGTGAAAATATGGTATTATTCATGTTTATTTTTATTAGCTGTTTGGAAAGAGCTTAAAAATGGGTAGCATTAAAGACTGGATGGAAACTCGAATTATGCGTGTAAAAAAAATTAATCGTTCTTTGTGTTGTAGTGGTCAAGGATTTCTAGTATTGAACCCAAACACACGGTGCTGAAGGTGTTATGGCTTTTGATGCAGATTACCTCGACCCTCCATAGATGGTTAGAGACCACTCCATTAAAAGGAAAAGAAATAAACGATCACCTTTCTTTTAAGTGCCAAACTGTCCAGAAATTCTAAATAAGTGGGTCTTAAACGTCATTACTACTACTAATAATAATACCTATTTGCCGGCGAATAAGATTTAACCGCATTTCAAAGATATTTTTATTTGAAAAATAATGAAAACCAAGTTTAATGAAAAATTGTCCAACTCATTGTATGAAGAGTTAATGAGAGTACTGTTTCCCGCCTTTTTCGTTCTACGTTAATGGCTGCGTTCAACGCAGTGAGTTGCTCTGTGAGCAAGAGTTTATATAACCAGCAGGTTGTCAGATTCAGGTTTTGCAATTTTGGTCGTCTATAATCTAATTCTAATATCTTGGTTGCCAATGACTTTTTTTTTCGCGAGCTTTTAACAATGTAGAATTACCAACTTAGCTGTGTTGCAACGTAATTGTACGAATTTTATCTCTAAAGAAGTATGCATCCATTCAGCGATTTTATTTTATATTAATTTACGAAAAGTAGGCCTACAACACGATGCTACAAGACAAGATTACTAGTATTTTATTTTGCTTGTTGTTTTTATAATTACTAAAGAAAATTCCAACTAAATCCGCTAAACAAGTACGGTGCCAAGAGTCCATTTTGAACTTTCTTTATGAAAAAAATATGAAATAAAACTTTCGATTCGATCTCCTTGGCAGCAGTACTTAAATCACTTGAACATCAAGGCATCGAAAGTGTATACATCAAGCTACTGCGAAACATTTACTCGACTGCCACATCTGTCATTAGACTACATCAAGAGAGTGAAAAATTTAAAGTTGGAAAAGGTATAAGAGAAGGAGATTCAATTTCACACAAAGTACAATGGAGATATGCATGTTAGGAATAACCAGGAGGGACAGAAAGACAAATGAATGGATTTGCGCAAAAAAAACAAAGGCAGTCAAGTGCCAAGACGATGAACTGCAGATGGGCCGGTCGTAGCTAGACGAACAGATCGAAGATGGACGCCGAATGTACTGCATTGAATTTCCAGATAAAAGAAACGACCGAGACGACGTCCAAATACCAGTTGGGTAGATGAAATCAAGCGTTTTCCAGGAGCTACATGGACGAGAATACCAGCAGACCGAGTTAGATAGAAAGAAAAGGGCTGAATATGAAATGGATAGAAAACGGTCAGGTTTATATACAGTATATACTGTATATTAAGTCCTGGCGGGGGCTCAAAATTTCGGTGATGACTCAGCATCGTGAGGACAACTGGGGAGCTACTTAAATAAAAGAAGTAGCGGACTTTGGTCATGAAAACCAGACACTCGCTGATTACATAATCCTCTGATAACTTTAACGTAATACAACCGTCAGACAGGCCAAGGTCCTTAGGAGCTGTCGCGCCACCCAACAAAATTAGTTTGTATGTATGTGTATATAATAAATAATTAATCACAGCCATATTCGATCCACTACTGGATGAGGCCTCTCCCCGCAGGGAGGAGATGGTTTACTGCTCCCACGCTGAACAGACGAGTTGGGATCAGCCTGTGATCGCCACTATCTTTTATTAACAGCAGCACCCCAATCGCATCACGATGCTGGGTGGGCACTGTTCCAGTTCCACATCCTTGGCAGCGCCGGGAATTCAACCGTCAATCCGTAGTCAGCAATGCTAACCACTAGACCAGCGGGATGGATGGAAAAGTTTGAGAAACACTGACCTAACCTAACGTAACTTAATTTGTAATATATATATTTTTTTAAAAAATGCAGGAATTCTTTATAAGCAGAGGGGAATCAATTCTTTATTACTGCAAAGAAAAAAAACTGTTACAATTTTTTGTAAATAAAAGAAACGAGAAAAATTGGCGCTAGCCGTAAACCGAACCCTGCGTAGCAACTCTACACACTGATCACTGCACCAACCGGCCACCGACTTTCCAGCGCTTTCGAACTCGTAACAATCCTAGCTGGGATTGCAGTGAACGCAAGAAAGTTGGGAATATTATTGCACCCTGGTACACCCTTTAAGAATCACTCTGTATGAGAATCAGCATTCCGTAACTCCAGGGTTTCAGAATTTTAATAATATATCAAATATTTTTATGTATTTTTCTTAGGTATTAAAAGACGTACAGTATATTTTTCTTGCCTATTAATTTTCCTTTTCTTCTTTTTTTTTCAGATGAAGCAGCAGTCAACTCGGCCCCAGCGATTCCTGGGCCTCCACCTCCTCCTCCACCCCCAGGCCCAGGGATAATACCAGCCGTCAGACTAAGCACAGAGGTGAGTCGTAGCTATGTGCATTCATTATCTGTTAGTCTTGTATTGTACAGAGAACTCGAATCGATTGTTACACTGCTTACAAAGGTTTTCTGTTAGTTGTGCTTTATATACACAGAGTAATCACTGATTCATGTTGACTACCTGTTCACCTATCTAATACCCTTTCGCCGTACTTACCAATTAGCTCTTGTAACTGCCAATGATACTAGATATGAAAACGCGTCAAAATTTAAATTGAAAGAAAGCAAAATCAACCCCTGTTTCTATTTAAATTTTTGAAGTTACCCCCTCCCGTAGCATGATTCCCGGGACGCCCCTGTTTCCGCAAACTTCACCATTTCATTCCGCGTATCCAATTTCGTAATTCACTTGAGTTTCGAACTTTTATTTACTATTCCTTTTGAGTTATAGCATCTGAAAAGCCCCGAAAAGCCATAACACCATATTGTTAACTCACTAATTACGCTCGTAGCTACCAAATGGTATGAGCTATCGGCAGGGATTCCGCCAGGATTTTTAGTTGGGGGATGTAAAGTCAAAATTGGGAGGGTGTAAGTGGAGTTTTGCACGATTTCTATCGATTTAAGACCGTAAAAATTTTAAAGTTCGGGGATGCTCTCGGGGATTTAAGGAGGGTGATACCCTCCACACAGGCGGGTCTGGCGGAATCATTGACTATCGAGAAATGTTTCCTCTAAAAGTTGTACAAAATTTAGAGTTTATTTCAAAGGGAATAAAATCAACCTGTGTTACCATTTAAAATTTTGAAGTTGAGCTCCTGCTTCTTGTAGGGTTCTATCCACTGCTTGGTGAAGACCTCCCCTTTTCTTTTACGTATCTCTGACTGCTATCCTCATCCATGTAGCTCCTGAAAAACGCTTAATTTCATCTACCCACCGTGGATTTAGACGCCTTCTCGGTCTTTCCCCCTGGGAATCCAATGTAAAACATTTATCCTCCATTTATTCGTGTAGCCACGGGTGAATTTCGGGTCTGGCCTCGCCGGACCAGGCCAAGAGTTTCCAGACACCTGGCCGAACAAAGGAAAATTCTATAATGGCTGGCCATACTGCCCCCAAAATGAACCATTTCCAAGCAGTGCGCCAGGCCTAAAAAAAATGAAACCAGAATCCTGCGTGTAAACTATGTGACCGACCCATCACCGTTTCAGCTTCGGAGTCTTGATTACACCTACCACCCTTGTTTCTGACGGAATCCATTCATCCGTGCATTGATTTGTCTCCTGTTCTAGTTCTACCTAGCATACATCTCTTCATTGCTCTGTGTAATTGTGTTTATATATTGGTTCTATGGTGTTCTCTCACCTCTTTGTTACGAAGATGGTTAAAATATTAATCAGGCCTTGATATTAAGATAAGTACTGTTACACGGGATCAGCCTGCTCGTTAAGTAGGCTCGTTCTGTTAAACGAAAAGAACTAGAAATAATATTTTTCATCTATTTTATTTTGCCTGGAACAATAAACATCAGTGGCGGCTCGTCAGGTGAAGTTAGTGCAGTACCACTTCACTTATTTTGATAAGTGATAAGTATTAAGTAAATTGACATTAATATGTATTTATTTGGGCCTCATCTGGAAAGCTAGTCAACATGTTCTTAGATAGTGTAGTGTCATTATCGGAAAGCCCGAGAATCTAGGATAAATATTGATAAGAAAGGAATGTAGGAGTGTGTTGATGGATGACCTTTGGTAGTTCTTCACCTAATATTTGAGTCACGAGCCGCCACTGATAAACATCCGCTCTTCACCTTTTGTAACAGGATGCAGTATGTGCAAAGTTGCGTCAATTCTCTTTTTCTTTTTCATTGAACGGATGTGACAAAAACAGTGCGATTGAAAGAAAACTAATAAGACATAAAGTTTGAAAGACAACATGGGAAAGTGAAAAAACAACAACCGTATACTAAGATATTTTGGATTTTACAAATGTTTTTACCCATGTCCCACGACTACGAAATAAACAGAAAATAATATTACTTACTTACAAGGAGAGTCAATTATAACATTTATTTTCGATTCATAATTTTTATAATAAAAGCTCATGGCCTGAGCGTTAATTTGGCAAAGCACTAAGATGCGCTTCTTCACCGTTACCGAGAAAATCAACTTTGAGATATTCAGTGTACGTCATATGGAGTACTTTTTTATGTGTTAAAATATGCATATAATGTACTAACATTATGCATATAATAATAATTTTAAAAAAAGGTAAAGCTATCCTCTGTGCGATACGCACGCGCTGTGAACTACGCATGAGGGATGTGGAGGTAGCGCTCCACATGTTCTTGACCTACGGTACTAAGAGAGGTGGGGTGGTCAGTCCCACGCTCGACCGCCTTTACCTTCCCAAGGTGCCGAGGAGTACCAAGGATACTCCGGTACTCAATTTGATAGGAGGTTGAGTGCACCTGTTTTTAAATGCCTTTTTTTTCGTAAAAAAAAATCCGACGTTTTCGAACTTTATTATGTTTTTCGCAAACAAATTCATATTCTAAGACTGTTATTATCTTTTTCATAATGTTTACCGATTATATTCACAATTGAATTATACACTTGCATATAATTCTGAATCATTCAGAAGTATTAACTGGAGTATCGCATGAACCAGAGTGATAGGCATAGTAGAAACATGAAAAGGAGAAAACGTCATGACACCTAGCACATCTGATAAACGCCAATTGTTGTCAATAGCATTTTTTTTAAGCGTCTGTTGGGAAAACGCACCTGATTTACATTCACAAAGAAACATTTAAAAACGTTATTGTGTGCATAATGTTTGTAAATTATTAAAGGGAATTGTATGTATGAACACTTTAACACACAAAAAAATCCTCCATGTGACCTACTCCGGATATTTCAAAGACGATTTTCTCGGAAACGACGTAGGAACCCATCTTAGTGCTTTGCCAAATTAACAGCTTTCATTACAAAAATTATGAATCGAAAATAAATTTTACAATTGACAGACTCTTCTTCTTGTTAGTGTGAGAAGTTTCCGTTTATCATCACACTTCCCAACGTTTGCCCCCATAAAAGTTGAAGAGAAAATAAAGTAGAAAGAGAAAGTGGATTTGATTTGATTTTTGATTGGAAAAGTATAGATTACAAAGACGATTCTTCTTTGTAGAAATCGAGGAACTTTCTACAGTCAAAAGAATATATTTTAATGAAAATTAATGAAGTTTACGCGTGAAAAACAAAGTTAAGGTATGAAAAATGGATGTAGAGAATTTAGTTAAATGTGGGATGGCAACATTAAGTCGAGGGAACTAATGTACTACCATCTATCGGGAAGAGATGTGAATATAGGAGTTAAAAGACTTACGGATCCTACACTTTATAAAAACCACGAATCGCTACTGGTATAGAAAGAATGATATATACAGGGTGTTGCAAGATAACACCGACACATCTACCTCACGAGATTCCTGACATCAAAATAAGAAAATATAGACTTATCGAGGGTGCATAAATGTCTCGTTTCGGCGCCATAGACTGTCGAAAGCGTGGGGAAATGAACTATAGAGCTTCCAATACCATTAACTGTAGAACTGGGGCGGCATGCTACCCTCAAAGATTTCAGACTTGCTCTATTCAAAAATGCATATTCCAAAGTTGTGCAATTGTTGTGCCAGGAAGTAAGGCATTCCCACACATTCTATTGCTAACAATGCGGGACCTTATATTGCCGCCGTGACTGCCTGTCTGTGTTAGAAAGTATCTCACTACAAAGTATTGAGGGATGGTTGAGGTGTGAGCAGGGTTGCCAGATGTCCGAGCCCAAAAGTAGCCTGTGAAGTGGTAAAAGGTAGCGAATTTCAACTGCCAATGACCCAATGTATATCGATTAGACTAGTTTTAAGGTACTGTCCGTCATTGACCCGTGGTGACTGAAGTAAGACTGAAAAACACGTACTCACGCACAAATCGTGCTTACGTTTGTTTCCTTGCAACTAGTACATAAATAGGGCTTACAAAAGAGCTAAGTGCATGGTAATTAAAAATATGCCGAAACAGTTTTCGTACATAACGTGTTTTTTTAAGTAGCAATATTTCGCTCAACTTAAATACAAGTTACTGAACAGCCGTGGCTCAGTGGTAAAGCGTTGGCTTAGCATTCGAGATGTTCTGGGATCAATCCCAGCGCCTGGCCATCTGAATGAGGGTTTTCCTCAGTCACACCAGGCTAATGTTGGGATGGTAATACAATAATAGACTCTGGCTAGGGTTACCTACTGGAAATTGTTAAATGCCGGACAAAACTCTGAAAATAGCCAGGCTTTTCGAAAGAAAGAAAAAAATGCCGGACAAAATGAATTTGCAGCAATCAGCATTTTTTCTAGGCCCAATCACTTTTGTTATGTACCTTTTTATCTAGCGGTGAAAGTTTTGGGGAGGTTAAAGTAAAAATATTACTTGCTAATGTGCTAATTCTTGCAAATTGTTTGTACTTTTCACAATTTCGCGAACGGAGACAAAAATAATCGAGTGCAATATATCAACAGTACCACCAACTACGCACCCTAGTAGTTAACAAATAGTAACAAATTACCGCTCGTGACCAGACAGTTTACCGTAAATAACACAAACAATGCAGTTTAGAGGTAGTAATGTCTAGCTCATTTTGTTTTTAAAGTGCCGGACGTTTTCAAGAAAAAGACAAATGCTGGCCTGACATTTCTAATAAAAAAAAAAAGAAGGTTAAAAAGCTGGACATGTCCGGCAAACACCGGACGGTTGGTAACCCTAACTCTGGCCGTCTACCTTTCAACATCCTTTCTCCCATCCTATTCCGGTTTGTGCTTGAGATGCCTAAGACTTTAAATTAAATTAAAATAAAATAAAATACAAGATTTACGAGTAGCACAAAAAATTCGCAAGTCGATCAACTCAAAAAATCGGTAGCCAAATCGGTTTACAGGTAGCCCAATCACTACTTTTCGCCCAATCTGGCAACCCTGGGTGTGAGCGGGACTCGAGCAATCTCCATTTCTTTCGTGCTAGGCAGCGAATCACTGGGTCGCTAGGGCTTACTACAAATCTTTTCTTTCATCTTCGTTTCCTTATCGGACTAGTACGTAAAGTAGTGTGTGAATATTCTGGTAAATTTATCGTATACATTTGAATGTATTTATGGCCTTTAAGCATCACAGGCTCAGGTCGGGATAGCAGGGGAGTAGACAGAATTTCGTTTCGGAGGGCGTCCACCACTTTATTTCGGGAATCCAGGCTTTGTATGTATATAAAATTGTACATAATTGTGCCTAAAATTATACTAATTTTAAAAAGAAATCGGAATTTCTGAGGGTGTCCGGACCCCCTGAACCCTCCCCTGACTACACCACTGCGGGATAGGGTGGGGGAGAGGATTTTCGAAGGTAGTCAACGAGGGTCTAGTTAATAACTACCATCCATACATTTGCCTAGTGTGACTGAGAAAAAAAAAAACTGAAAATACTCATTCAAGATGGGCGGCCGCTGGGATCGTTCCCAGGACCTTCCAATGCAAACTGAGCTACGGCCGCTCGGTATTTATCGTATAATAATGTTACTTGTTCTTGTTTCTTATTTGTTATACAGAATTTACTATATATCTTGATTTTTTACCAACGTTTCGAAAGAACTTGTATCCGTATTCTTGTAAGTCTATGTGCAGACAACCGAATTTGAATAAAATAATTTGCTATCGAGGTTCTAAGATCAAGAAGATATCTTTGTGAGAATTCCCTTACCTGCTCGCAGATAGGCTACGCCGTATATCCTATATGTTTGTATTGCTTAGATTGTAAATATTTGACGCACTTTTCTAAGTTCACAACATTTGTTGTGAAATATATTCTACAATAGAAATGAAGTAGATGTTGCTATTTTCTGCAAATATTTCGTCATATGTAATTTGTTTCGTTTCTCTTTTATTTTCTAGATTCCCGACACACGAGGCAAAGTCCCACCAGCAGCCATCCAGAATGCAATGATGACGAAGGATAAGAAACCTTTTACATACACACCTGGTGGAATCGATCTCTCTGAAATAAGAAGTCCTCGGATGCAACGCCGCATCTCCCGGAATGCCAAAGCCGAGGGTGTTAGCAGCGAACCGAAGCCTTCCCCATTGGCTCAGCAGCAACCCCAACAACCACCACAGCCCTTACCACCATCTGCCTTAGCCGCGATGCAACCGCAGATGGCTATTCCCGTTTTCCCTCAAGGAGTACCGCAGCTCAATCATGCTGGACCACCTGCACCACCACCTCCCCCGCCGCCACAGCCAGTGGCACCCCCTCCTCCACCCACCCCACAACCAACGACGTATTCACCACCAATTTCAAGGCTTCAAACGGGATCTCAGTCTCCACAAAGTCCACAGCCTAATATCACAGCACCGTCTCAGAAATCTCAGCAGCCTGCTTCTCCCCAGACACCCTCCACACCTTCACCAAGACCACCAGAACCGAAAAGAACGCAATCTCCGACGGTTGTGAAAATTGCCCAACAACCATCAAGACCAGAACCAGGCGGAGGCTATCATCCATCGTCACCACCTTATCAAAACGAACCAGGTAGTATTTATGTCCCTCCAGTTACCAAAAATCAGCAGTTAGGTTCGATATATATCCCTCCTGTTAATCAAACTCCTCAAAATTATCAACAGCAACAGACTCCTCCTACACCAACGTCACCAATTCACGCGGCACTAAACAAAACACCCCTGCCATGGATGAATTCTCAGAATCGAATGCCGCCACAATCTCCCGCTCCACCTTACGTTCATCAACAACAAACTCCCTCTCCAACTTACGTTCAACAACAACAGTCTCCTCCTGTATGGTCCCCTCCGCCACAACAAACGCGAACCATACCAATCCAACGGGAGGATCAACAAGGCCCGCAAACTAGAATTATCCCTATTCAGGTTGAAGGAAGAGATTCTGCGCCAGCACCACAGCAGTCAAGACCTGGAGGAGCACAACAGAATCAAGGACGTGTTATCCCGATACAAATGGAACAATCTCAACCGTCATCAGGAGTTGGAGGAAGACCTGGTGGTCAGCAGGCTAGGATAATACCAATTCAAATGGAAGGACAGAGTTCTCAACAACAACAACAACAACAGCAGCAGCAACAGCAACAACAACAACAGAGAAGACCTGTTTATGTTCACAATAAATACAACGCTCCTTCTTCACCGACTCCCTACTCACCTACGAGTCCGCAGGAAGGAAATATCGTTAGTGGAATGGAAAAGTGAGTATAAAATATCCTTTTTTTTATTTAGCTTAACAGTCATGTTCTTCAGGTATAAATTACAAAGAATTGATTATAGAATTATTGTTCTGAAGAGGACATTAATTTTCTCCCATCCAGTATGCGATCTGGGTATGAATTAGCCCAAGTTGAGACCTATGTATATTTCACATCTCAGATTATCTGTGTATATTTTCGTGTCTTAGAATGACACCGGGCTCCTCGCCATTGAAGAAAAAGATCGAATGATTCTCTCGAAGACCTATCTTGATCAAATAAGAAGTCTGAAGATAATACCGTCAAATTCATTTCAGTAGTGAGGTGATCTTTGGAAGCAGGTAACTCGCTAGTCTGGAATTAGAATAAATATTCGTTCCTCTTGCGTACCATAGAAGGCAGCTAAAACAAATTGGGAACTGAAGGCGTAAAATTTAGGATTATCTTCAACACTGTACCATAGTAATTGGTAGTTAGAGTACTTTGTTTTATGTATGTATACGTAACGTACGATTATCATAGTCGTAGAACCAGAACTGGTAACCTGTCTTCTATTTTTCTATGGTGAACGCCTGTATTATGTTGAGAAGCTTTTTTCATGCTGACTCTTGTTTACCTAGAAGAATACATAGTAAGATATGTTTCAAATAATATCAGTTGTCATACGCTTAAGGCTCC
>JAGDQP010054538.1:0-13326 GCA_022664845.1 Lepisma saccharinum
GGGCATAAGAGGGCATTACCCCAACTTTGGTGAAAAAAAATAAATATTTGGGAAATAAAAGAAATTGTCATAGCTGCTCTAAACCTGAATAAGGGAGCTAAGTATTTATGTTGGCCTATGAGTTGACCAATTTAGTATTATATTTCGCTTACTTGTATAAAACAAAAATAAATAGTTACAGAATGTTGGCGCACTAATTGATTGTCCATTGTTATACCGAGTGTTCCAAAAGTTACGCAGCCCACAGTTTCATAGTATATGGCAATTTTCAAACGTCAAGTTGGTCAGAAAATTTCACAAGTTGACTGTTAAAATTTTCAAATCTGATTTTTCTCGTAAAAAACACATAGGAAGGTAGAAAAAGGTAAACACACTTCACAATGCGATACTCAATCAAATGTTTTGCCAGAGTCCATAGTAATATTCAAGAAACCTACATTATGGAGTTATCTCACTTACGCCCCCGTAAAAAGCTTGTAACCATTTAGACAGACAAGTTTTCTCATGGTTGATGCGTCTCCAATTCTTTCTTTTGACACCGAAAAATGTTCAAATCAATTGCACAAATTTATTTTGCACACGAATATATTCGTTTAAAAAAAAAAGATGGCTCAATGTTTTCACAGTGGTGCTTCAACAGTGACCGATGTTTCGTCGGTTGGTATATTTAAAATATCCCAATATATAGGACTATGTTCAGTGCAAGAATTGTGACCCTACGAGTTTTAGTTTAAAAGTTACAGACTATAAAACCGAGGGTTGCGTAACTTTTATAACACATTGTATATTTCCAACTGCTTGTCCTTTTTGCACAAAATTAGCTATTGTTTTCTACCCTTTCATCTCCTCAGAAATGTAAGTCGAGTCATTGTGCATTTGAAAAACTGACTCAAAAATCGGCAATATCGAATGTCAATTATACCGAAAATAAACTCTTTTGGGAATTAGACAACTAGTGCAGTAACAACTTCACACATTCAAAGTACCTGTAGAATATACCTGTGCTGTGTATATATTCACTGAAATTTGGAACAAGTATAAAATAATTGGAATTGTGAAGAAAAGGTGTTGTCATTTCTTTCTGAAAGGACCTGAGAATACTCCGTTTTGCACTGTGAAGCCATCAAATGTAGTAAATAACAAGCGATTTACGAAATAATGGTTTATGTACAAGGGAGTGTGTGTGCCGCGCACATATGCTCCCTTTTAAACAATGTTCTCTGTATGGCACTTCGGAAGTTACTTATTCTTTTTTTTTAAATACACAATGCTAAAAAAAGTATTTCCAGGCGCCTCCAGTGAGAAATAACAGAAAGACTTACACTATGAAACTACCATCGATTTGCATGTGTTTTTCGGATAAAACGTGATAAAAAACAGCATATATTCGTGTGTTAACGCAGCCACCCAGATCAGTTATTTTTAATAAGATTACGGCAAGAAAGATGACAGCCGTAACAAAAAAACACAACACCACGTATCATGTCCGACTATTTACATCTAAATGTTACAAAAAGAAATACAATATTTGTGAGACCGCTATCAATCATTTTCTAGATACACAACACTGCTTCAGTGTTCACAAATTCCAATGACCAAGTTTTCCTAACTGTTTTCTTCAAATCTCCACAAAGCTACTACACGTCAAGCATTTTATTTAATAGACAGATAAAAATTTGCAGTTTTAAGGACATGTTGCTTGTTCAAACGTTTTAAGAATTTACGATTCAAGCCAATGTGAAACAGGTTACAAGTAACGCACATACTAAGAAAAATGTTTACAGAAAGTTAATGGGTTTACTAGACTTTCTGTAGTCCTAATAGGTGCTTTCAGAAATATCAAGCCAATTTTCATCACGAACAGCTACTTCTTGAAGATCTCTTCTAATATTGACCCAAAACGACATCTTGTTCTTCCCAATGTTCTCTTTCCATCCGGCCTTCCAACCAGGAAAGAATGTAATCTTCGTATTTTCCCCATCTGAGCTCCATGGCTTGCCCACCTTAGTCGTCGCGATTTCATTATTTTTACAACATCTGGTGAATCGTACAGTCCGTGTAGTTCTTTATTATGCAGTCTCCTCCACTCTCCAGGCATCTCGTCACGTTTCGGCCCGTATATCTTTCTGAAAACCTTATTTTCAAACATTCGTAATTTATGTTAATCTGCTAGGGTCGTAGTCCAACTTTCGCAACCGTAAAGTATTACCGGCAGAATAACCGTTCTGTATATTTTAATTTCAATCTCCTTTACATTAATCGCAATGTTAGAAGTTTTTGGAGTGATAAGAAACATGCGTCCCCCGTTACTATAAGACTTTTGTTTCTCCCGTGACCTCATTTTTGCTTTTTACCTATGCCCTCAATGCTTTCCCAATTTACAAAAAAAAAAATATTTCTTATTAATCGTATATCGAAAGTTTAAAAATGAAAGAGTGTAAATCCAAAATTAATGTTGAATTTACCTAAATTTTTGATATCTAGAGTTTTACTGTGGAGAAATTCTTGTACAGAGGGTATCAAAATTTGTACTCCTGTACATATTGTATCAAAATTCAGTTTTCATGTACAGAGTGTATCAAATATTATATTTTCCCGTACAGAGTGAATAAATATTCACCATATGCTACAGAAAATAAGGGGATCTCGAAGAGAATATTTAATATTTGGGTTCCGATCATGATTTTTAAGGCCTTTGTCACTCTTGTAAGGCTAGAAGTATACTTTGAAAATGTTCCACTACATAAAGCCAGAATTTACACACATCACGGTAACAGATAATGATAAACTGGCTTCAAATTTGGATTTAGATGCCTTGGTTTGTGAAGCTGTTTTTATACTGGTAAAGTTGTAACATTTTTTTACTGTAGTGCACGTCCAGCACTCACTCCATGCTGCATGGTAGTCCCTAAACAAATGTAAAAGAAGATAAAATTGCCTCAGATCTAGATGCATATACCTTGATTTTCCTTCCTGTATTTAATATGATATGTATCTTTCTACATAGTATTCAAACTCAGATCTGAACTCAGTCTCTCTTATATACTCTGTTTAGCCGCTAGCGTACCATACAGGCCGAGAACATAGTGCAAGAAATTCTATAAAGTTCTTCGTAGTCTTACAAGAATGAGATCTCTTTATAAACCATGGTGTCTAAACCCAAATCATAAGCCCATACATTTTCTTCACTCTGTGGTTATTTCCTCAGACAGGGAGGAGCTATGCAGGTACTGTATGTTTAAAGAAACGAAGGTGCTAGACAAACCACTGCGCTGCAGTTGCTCGACAATTTCAATAAGTGAATAAGTTTCTGATATGTGCACTGTTTATCCATTCTGATTAGCCTGTATTTTGCAAAACATATACATGGGTAAATATATCAATCTGCTTACTAATTTGTACGCGTTAAGGTATTCTCCGGGAAATTAGATTTATTAAGTTTATGCTGTTTATGAACTACTCAAAACTTAGTATAACTCTGCATTATTTGACATTAAATACATGTAAATCTCTTGCCCGATATATCTCAGCAAAACTACTTGAACTTTTTGAGGTGATGGAAGTTTTTAAGTTATGGCTCTTTTTGAAGAATTTTACATTGTTTTCATATAGTGTTGTTATTTACAAATAATTTCATTTCTGTATATTGTTTCAAAAGTGAATTAAACGATAAACATAGCAAAATTAATTATTTCATGGATGGATGTTAAGAATTTTACCCAGTTCGGTGTTACCGATATACCAAACATTATAAACAAGAAACGTAAGGAAGGAAGCGGAACTGAAGTTCGAATATGGCTGCGGCGAAAGGCGAATAACTCTGAAAATCTTGAAAAGCAGACATTTTCATAAGAATTGGAAATATATCTTCATACGATACAATATACATAACAATTAGTTGACAAATTACAGAACTAAGTGACAAATTTAAGATTGTTTTAAAATCCAAATTTGAATTTAGTTGTTGCTTGGAGCATATAAACCGAACTAACTCTACAGTCAAACTTCGCTGATGAATTCCTCGCATCGAAACAGAAAAGGGTATATTTCTTGTTTGTTATTTCAGTTCGCTTTTAATATAAGAGGATTTCCATTTCAAGTCCGAAATCTATTATTTTTACGTTCAGTGTAAATAAAATCGTTGTAAATAATAAAGTATACATTCAAGTAGTGTTTAACGTTTGATAGTTGATTAATAATGAAGTCATATGATATATGATTTACAACATATGATAGTCAAAATGCTGCTTATAACGATTTACAGTGTGATATCTTCACATTTTGGATGTTGCAATCCTGGTATAGTTTTAATGGTACTACCAGGATTTACTGATTGTTTGATATTCTCAGTGATGATAAACATTGTGAAACATATAATACAGCACTGCGAACTGCAATATGAAACGTTATATACATTATAACTGATATATTGTATTATATCAAACGTGATATTTATGTAACATTTCTTCAACTTGAAATTTGGTCAAATTTCAACCGTTTGCAACATTGTTCGTGCTTCACACATTATGTTTATCATCACTAGGACAATACTATATATATATATAACATTTTCTGTTATTACAAAAAATAAACTTGATGTCGCGATGGGAAGCACGGAAATCAATATTGCGAACTGTGAATACTATACAAAATTTCACGTTGCATATGTTGATTTTCCATGTTCCCCTCTTACAATGTTTCCCGATTAAAAGGATGATATTATATGTTAAACAACGTTTATCATCACTAGGAGTATAAAATAATCAATATACCGTCGTAGTGTCATTAAAATATACTGGGTTTGCAACACTGAAAATATGATGATAAAATATTTTAACTCGTTATATGCACCATATTGATATAAATCAACTATCAAACGCTAAACACTACTTAGATGCATGTTTATGATTTATTGCAAAATATTATTTTTATTTAACATTTTACGTAAACAAAAGTGTTGAGGCTCGAAATTGGAACCCCTGTATCTGGAAAACGAGCGAATTTTGCCAAATGGTAAAGACCCTTTTTTCTCCTGTTTTTGTGTGGGTTATTCTTCGGCGAAGTTTGACTGTCGAATTCCGTTTTTGTATTCGTAAACAAGGATCTTTGGGCTCCAAATTTGAATCCTGGTTTTTAGAAAGCTAAGCAGAATTCGATAAATAACAAATATATTTTTTCTTGTGGTGTCAAGAATTCATCTCTAAAGTTTGGCTGACGAATTTTGTTCTGTGCTCCAAACGACAACAAAATTCAAATTTCGATTTGTTAAAATAACTTAAACATCTCAGTCAGTTCTGCAATTGGGTTCAATTCTGCTAATGCTGCTTATTGCTTTTTCTTCCTAGTAAATACTGAAAACGTTTTTGGTAAATACTACAATGTTTCAAAGTATATAAGAATTATTTGTTAATGTGGATAATGGAATGCGTGTAATCGGATTTGTATGCTGGACATGTTTGCTATTACCAAAGAATATGACTTAAAACATCATGCATTATTTTCAATACAATTTTCAATATCGTACTTGCGGTGAAGTGAAACAATCGATTGAATAATTTAGAGTACGTTTTTACCACCGTGGAGCTCTACGTAACGAAACTGGGAATCTTTTCACCAGTCTAACCAACCTTTCAATAATAACACTGTCTTGCGCGTGTATTTTGTTGTAAATTTTTGTTCCCGTATAATAAAATTTTATATGATGTCAAAACCTATAGATCAAAGCCGTACTTTGAATCGTAAACCAGGTAAGCGTCTGCTGTAGATGGATATAAGATCTGTAGATGAACAGATCTGCACAAAATCTCACTACCATATTTACAACCTGACCACTGTACGTCGACACTTTTGAAACATTCTATTGTATCACACGTATCCTGAACATTGACGTCCACTTGCAAAGAGGTATAAGCGTAGGCACGAGAATGATTTAGACTAAAGTGTTGCATTAGAAAATATATGTTTAAACCTAAGCGTAAGTTAAACTAAGATTAAACTTTGTCTTTGCAATCGGCGGTTCTTGTTTATCTATTCTTTCTGTTAAGGTTTTTATCACCTTAAACACTCGGTTTAATAATTTCGATATGAGTAAAGTGATTAGCTCCAATACAGTCTAGAAAATCAAGCGACGTCTGCCAGTGAGCATTACCATTTTCAATTTTTTTCAAATCAGCAGGAGATTTTATATGTGAAAAGGTATCAATATATGATGTTTTAGTACAATAACTTCCTGTAAGGTAGATATATGTAACATATTTGCAAATTTACTTCTCTGGGCCATTTTAGTAACGTTGTCATCAGCTCGTCACGATTATGAATGCGATGCTAGTTAAAATTCACATAGCCCCTGCCCAATTAGCCCTCGATCTCGGGACTTTCTAGTTGATTGCTGACTTATACCCCAAATTTCAAGGCTCTCTCATCAGCTAGGGTAAATAGATATCCTCACATAAAATTGTATATAACCTAAGACATGAAATAAAGATCGGTCTGGGTGACAGAGAAAATATGGGTTGATTGAAATGTGTAACAGGATGAAGCTACTCAGTTTCTTGCATTTCCTGTAAAATGTTGTGATATATATCACTTTTTTTCATATTACGATTCAAATAATTAATTGTTTTCAAACGTGAAAACACTTTTTATCGATTTTAACTAAATACTTCATACATCCGTAGGATAACTGCTTTATCTTTGTTTTTTTAATATCGTTTAGTAGTCTGAATGGTAAATAGACCTGTACGTATAGGGTATCTATCCCGCTTCAGTGATCCAGCTCTCCTCTTCTGAAGACAATACAAGACACCCAGCAAAAATTATGTGTTTTAAAAGAAAACTCTTTAAGCAATGTGGTGTATTACAAAATAATAATGGCATTCCATAATCACGAATACATCTCGTTAAATTGCTGGAATGGCGTAATGAATCGGACACCTAACTGGACATTTGAGGGTTCAGGTTAGAATTTTGGATGTGTTAATTTCTGTGTGTGTATCTATGATTAAGAAATGCCAGCAGCGAATATCACAATTAGAGCTATGAATGCTTTCACAGTTTTACGTGTTTTCCGCTCGCCTTCCTAAAACGAAAGTCGTGAGAAGGAGCCATTTAAGTTACTTTCTAAAAAACTAATTTTTGCCTTACTTGCAAATCATATTGGTTCGGGTAATAATAGTCTAAGCTGTGAATTCAGAATACGCCTCTGCTTACAAACATCTTCAGTTTTCTTCTCTAGAGAGAGCATCACCTTTCGTTTCTTTACCATCTCCTAAAATGTATGTGGCAAGAACCTTACATTTTCTGTTTGAACGTTATACAGTGATACTATACGTTATATAACGTTACTTGTTAACCTTGATTGTTTTGTATTCTTTTTTACGCACGAAACTGCAATAATGCTCCCATGCTTACAATCTTAAAATATGTGTTCGTTAAACAGCATAATCTAGGCTTAAAATATTTAATTGAAGTATCTAGTATATATTAGTTGTTGTACATACTGTTTTTAATCATTCACTTAGAAGACTAGTAAATACTACAATCATAAACAATCTCTATTTCAATGCATATTCATCCAAAATTTTACTTTAAAACTGCTAGTAAATACTGTACTTTACTTTATGCATAGGACCCATTATGTAAATAAAAACAAACAGCCCCCAAAATGTATTTTGTCTTGGAGATAATTATAATAATAATGCTGCTGGTTGTCTTCGTACTTCCAATTATGATTTTCATGTAAACATTGAAAGTTTCAATTACTTGTGTATATTATAAGGAACAGAAAATTGCCACATGTAACACGTTAAAATGAAATAATATAATTTCAACGCAAGATTCTGTAGTTAACAGCGTTTTTTCTTTACATTTCTTGCATCAAAGTTGAATTTAATTAAAAAATATATTATTTAGTACTTTATCACTGAAGGAAAAGGCATATTACTCAAATTTTCTGAACGAATACACCGAACGTGTTACAATGTAAGTAAACACTAAACAAATATTACGTTTGGTACGGTGAAAACTCTGTTGGTACAGCCATAATATTAAATTTTCATTTCACTTGCTAGTTTAATTTAGTATAAATATCGATAAAATATTTTAATCAGTAAATGTTAAAAGATGTTTGTCTACATTGACAAACACTAAAACAGCAGTCACATTGCTGTGAAACAATACACGTTGTCCATTCAAACAAAAAAATAAAACTAAAAATAAATTAGATGATACCAAGTTGTGTAGGCTGAATAATTTTGATACTCTTCGAATCTCTAACTTTAAAGAATAATATTGAAAATTCAAACCGAAATTTTTCACCTTGAAGATTCGTAGATTGATTAACTGTATTACAAATTCGGTATACAATCATTAATACACATACTAGATTCCTGGCGTCTAGCGTCTTAGGTTTGTTTGTGAACACACAAATTACTTCGATACTACTCGAGCATACTTCGGGCACGAAAATAAATGGCTCGTCCTAAGAAGTTACACGAACCATTAGAATGAGAGACAACTCAACTATCTGGGAAGGGAGTCATGATATTTGGACAAAATGCAACGAAGTTCTACTGCTGCACATCCAGAAAGTATTCATTTATTACTAGGAATTGGCAGCAGCTGGGAAATAAATTTTGCTGACCATATGCTGGCCTACTCACCTATTACTTCCAATGTTTCTAACCATAAGGCTTTCTGAATTATAAGTAGTGAAACACTATCCTAACATATGAAATTTGATTTTAAAAGTCCTTAACATGTGTAACAGTATATCTATTTAGTGTTTCAATAGTTCATTTTTCATTGACAGCAAGAAGAAAAGCAATGTATTAAACAGTGACAATGTATTAAACATATTGAGGATTGATTTACCTTTCAATGAGACAATGCATAATCCCGTCAGAAAATCGAAGGTGAGTTTCTCTACACCAATATTACTAAATAATATTCAAACTTCCAAAACGTGCCTTGAAACTTGCTCATGGTTCTCACGATCCTACAGAATATAGCCAGGTATTTCGTTTAATCTATTTATTGCTCAAAAATTATTTTATTTTCCGGTTTTTGCTATGGGTTACTAATAAGATAGGGAAATGGAATAGAGCAGAATGTAACAGTATCGACTGAGTAAAGCACTCGTTCATTTACTGCATTTTCTAAGTCAACTTTACTATTTCGTTAGACTACAAACAAGGACGTTGGAGAGTTTTCTTCAGTGCCTTTATATCGGACGTTCTTAGATGCATTCGACCTCCAATCAAATAAGTACAAGCCCTACTTTTTGACACAGTGGAAGCTAAAGACGGTTGAGCGTGGAACTAACCACCTCTTTTCACTATTTCCTAAGGTCGATGCTTGATTACAGTGGGTCTACGACAACTGGTCCCGCGAAAACTCTCCCCGGTCAATTCGCCCCACGACAATACGTCCTCTGCGACAATTAGCCCCTAAGACAACTGGTCCCTACGACAACTCGCACCTCGACAACTCGTCTCTACGACATTTCGTCCCGCGACAACTCGTTCCTACGACAACTCGCCCCACGGCAACTCGTCCCTACGACAACTCGCCCCTATGACATCTCGCCCCACGACAGCTCGTCCCACGACATCTCGCCCCACGACAACTTGTCCCTACGACATCTCGCCCCGCGACAACTCGTCCCACGACAACTTGCTCCACGACAACTCCCCCCTACGACAACTTGCTCCACGACATCTTGCCCCACGACAACTCGTCCCAACGACAACTTGCTCCACGACATCTTGCCCCACGACAACTCGTCCCACAACTACTCGCCCCATGACATCCCGTCTCGCGACATCTCGCCCCACGACAACTCGTCAAAGAGATGCGATTGTTTCATAATATATCTATATTAAAAAATATGTATGTCATTCCAACATCTAAGGCTTAGGCCGACATAAGGGAAGCGGCGACCAGGGTCTGGTACCATCACAGTATTTTCCTGGTGTTATTGAGGAAAAGCGTCAGTCAGAATACTCGGTCTCTTTGATTGATCCCACGACCTCCCGAATGCTAAGCCAACGCTCTACCGCTTAGCCACGACCTCTTGATAACATACCTATTAATAAATATGAACATTTTTAAAAGAAATATAATACAGATCGACCAGCTGAAATGTCTGTGCGACTGGACAAAGCTTTTATGAAAATATTATTTTAAAGAATGATAGATGAGTAGGAGGAGAATAAGCTATGAAAAAACATCAGAAAACGTTGACCCTAACCGAGGATTGAACACCGGATCCCCCGAGTAGTAACAGGATGTGTAACTTACGCCTCGCTTTTCATTGTCCAGTTATATTTCCAGTTAACTAACTGTTAGTTAAAGTTAACCTAAACTTTAATTTTGTTACTCGTTTTTCAATTGCATTTCAACTGATGGTTAGTTAATTGGAGGTTAGTTAGAACAGAACAACAGTTGGCAATGGGATTCTTCTATTTCGCCATCTAGAGAGTTTTTAGCTAGAATTATGAAAACAGTAGAATAGAGGATAGCACAGTAAATCACAAACAAAATACGTTCCAAATTAACTAGTTTCTGAATTAAGAAATATGAAGGTTAGATTGCATTAAGTGATATGCGGAATAAAGAAATTATGTAATAAACACATCTTTGAAGAGTGAGTTACTACCTAAAAATACGTAGACGTGACGGTTGTAGATTGCTGGCCCGCAGATTCCGTGCCATATGCACGCACTATCCCACTTCTTCCCTTACATATAATTACCAGCCGACCTGGTAGCCGTGTGCGTTGGGGCACTAAATCAGTGACTTGAAGATCCCGAGTTCGTATCCCGGCTGGGTATGGATGTTAATTTTAACTAGCTTCACATTCATGATTGTGACGGGCCGATTTCAAAGTTACTAAAATAACACGGGCAAAATAAAGTTTACAAAGTTTTCTTGCAAATAATTACCAGAGATACACCTAATAACAAACCGGATTCAAAACGTGCTACGTAAAGCTATATGCCATTATCATTTCGTTAAATGCGCAGTTGATCAACATCTAATACACATAACACCATGCGGAGTTATAGCGAAACTTCGTGTTATGAATGACACATATTTTACTACAAAAAACACGGATAGTATCTCGGTCAAGCGAAGAGGGTTAGTTAAAGTCAGGTTCGATATTTTTTATTATAGGCGATGTACATAGGGTTTAAGTCGTGCTGCATATGCTGGTTCTCCAACGCGTAAGAAGCTAAATAATCACTAGCATTTTTCGCTATTTCACTCTCATTTCACACATTCATTACCCGAAACTGATATATTTGGGATTTCAACACTTCTAGGCAGTAGGCACGTTGGGGAAGTTGCTTCTCGTGTAAATTTTACTTTTTTTTTGCGGCCCATGAAGTAAAGCAAAGCGGAACTTATAGTCGAAGAGGGGAGGTACCTCTAGGAAAACGAGCGCGATTGCAAGCAAGAAATACAGTTCTTGGAATTATTGAATTTTACAAATTTCTTTGACTTATAGATGAGTTTTTCTCACTCGGGTACAACTGCAAAATAATTAAGATTTTCAGTTTGGGAGTATATAGCTAAAATTGGGGCGTGTAAGTAGCATTTCGGAGGTTTTTTTTATTGACTTCTTAAAAGCTTTAAAGTTGGGATATGCACCCGAGAATTTTGAGGGGTTACACCACCATTGAATGGTATAGGAGAATTCTGTAATTATAATCTTCACAGCACAATGATCGGAATACACACTACAGGTGGTCAGCGATGTTAATGTACTTCAGGAAATTGAATGCTTTAACCTTTTTTTTTTGCTACCAGCAGCACAGAAGGAGAAAGGAATATGATAAGGTATGAAGTGTAGTAATGTTTAATGATTTTGTTTTATTTATTTATTTTTAATTATAGTTTTACGAATATTGATTTTTGCTTATTAATCATAGGTTAAACTTCACTTTTGGAACCCCAGCGTCCGCCAGTTACTGATTAATGTGTACGCTTTACACTACTCATTCCCTTATAAATAATTCACGAAGTGACGTAATGGAATATTTAATCATCTTGAATCCATTAGGCTTATTTACTGGGTACACTTTACTTAATGTCTCGCAAAAGAATCTAAAATTTGCAACACAAATCTAACAAACATTTCCAACGTGAGTGGAAGTGTTGAATTGCAAAATATAACGAAGTTCTGAGTAATGGAATTATGAAATGAGATTGAAAGAGCGAAAAGTACTTGGGACTATTCAGCTACTTGCGTGTCGGGGACAAGCATATGGAGTATATGTTAAACGTCATGCGCAACTCGTATACCCCACAGAATAATCTAACCTGATTTAAATAATCGTATTCACTCACTCGACATGATGTCCAAGATTTTTGTAGCAAAATATTATCATTCATAGGACGAAGTATCGCCATTAGAAGTCCCCCACTCCGCCATGTTCATGTGTTGATCAACTGGATTGAATATTAAACGAAATAATAGTGACACAACTTCCCGTGCCATTTTTCATTTTGCTAGCTGTCACTAGGAGTTTATAGAAGCGCCAATAATAATTATTTGCAAGGTAATGTGTGGTATAGTTTGTACACATTGGTCAGTAACTTGTGGAAGCTGCGGGTCATCAAGAAAAGATTATCGTTTATGTTTTAGTGTCTATTTTCATTATTATTTGGGGAATGAGTTTGTCTCGAAATCATACGGATATCCTTGGCTTTCGGAACCACAGCTTCCATCAACTATTGATACATACATATGTACGCCCTACACTACTCATTCTCTTGTAAATAATTCACACACAACACCTAGCAACAACTAGCAATCCAAAAAGCGTTTTGAAATGATATGGGTCATTATTATTTCGTTAAATACGCACTCGAATTGATCAGCACGTACAAATATGGCGACATGCGGAAGCATACGGAAGATCACTCATTTCATGTTATGAATGACACGCATCTTGCTAGAAAAATTACGGACATATGTCGAGTAGTGAAGTCAAATATTTTTAATTATACGCGATGCACTTGATTTTTAACATTCAATCAATATGCTCTTTCACAACTCGAAACCACAATTCCAGACACTTTTTTGCTCTTTCACATTTACAATCCGTTACTCCAACCTTTGTTATATTTTCCGTTTCAATGTTTCAACACAATGAAAATATTACATTCCTGCAAATTTTATATTCTTTGAAGCTCCAAAAGTAAAGTTTTCGCGTATTAACACCACACACTTCCAACATTATTGTAACTTCTACATTTTGGGGAAGTACAAACACAACTTCATGTCCCGCCTAGCACTAAACGAAAATTTCGTACCGCACC
>JAGDQP010054539.1:0-13326 GCA_022664845.1 Lepisma saccharinum
ACTAGTAACCATTTCCTTTCACTCATTGCTTTATAAGTTTCTGGCTGGTATCATCACAACGGGAAACAAGCCTTCACGAAAAACTGGAAATAAGGCTTAGTAGAACACCTTGAAGCTACTTGAACTAGGGAAAAGTAAGACAAACGTTTATTTTTGTATGAATTCTGTGGAGAGTTTCATGGTACTATTCATGGAAAGCAAAGTAAGCATAATCTACAAGTATGACGGCTCAAATTATATTTCTTAAAGGATTTGCTTATACATTGTTTAAGTATAACGATAGAAGGAGAAAGAAAAGAAGCAATGTAATTTCGTAATGCAGTTAGGCCATATATGGAGAATTTTTTTAAATATTTAGAATAAGTAATTCCCGAAGTTGTAATTTTAATTAGCTTTGCGGTACCATTTCTAATTAATTAAACGAACTGAAACTTTAGGGAATATTTCTGAACATCAAAGGAAAAAATACCGGGATGCGCTTTGAAAACATTACATTACAAAAACAAGGACACCTGCAGTCACATACGTGAGCCATTCGTGGACAGAATAGTGACAGGAGGTGAAATGTGGGTCTTCTATCATAACATTATACGCAAACGGCAGTGGGTAGCTAAAAGGGAAGGGGACGCAGAGACTATCACAACAGGTTCTCCACGTTTTATATCCGTAATTCTACTTCGTTTTTAATTTTATAATCTCTGTGTTTTTTTTTAAAAAAAAAGAATCATCAACCTCTTTCTTAAATTTTTCACACTATTTTAATTCTTTATTTATATAAAATAATTATATAGGTTTGTGAGTTATACTTTTGATTTCTAGGGTCATATTTAGTGGCATTTTTATATCATGAAATTCTGGACTTTCAGGTCTACATTTACAGTTTTCAGAAGTTACCATGAAACAGAATCAGCATCTGATTAAAAAAAAAAATCATAAATACTATGTATTATGCTGATTAGATGTTTTCAGCAGTCAAGACCCTTTAGAACTAATGCACACGTTCAGATTTCGCATATCGATGTTTCTCTTTACATGCCTGCTTTTTCTCTTATAGTAAGTTATCTTTACTTAGCACCTATTAACGGATTGAGAATTCACTCATCAAGTTCTCTTGTCGCCGACAACTAATGTCTGGTTCGTTCCTGCCTTATGGATTATGCAAAATGTAAAAGTTCAGCCACTGAAACGTGAACCTCTCTGATGCTTTTAAGCTTTCAGTGTCTGGATGAGAGACACTTTAATGATTTATAGCGTCACTCTGTAGAGTTTGCTTCCACGTTTGTTTGTTACGGTATTAAACTAAAGGTAACTTTGTGTTTGTTCTCACTATGAGGTAAGTATCTATGCAGTAAACTGACATTGTTAGAGAAACAATATTAGGAAAATATGCATGTACAAAGGGAAAGGCAAATACATGAAACATCACATGTCTCTCCATTAATCGGCTGTTTGTTCATTTCGACTGGAACACGGAAAATCCGCTTATTCTCTGTTCTTGTTACACTGAAACAAGCAGCTTAAACAGTTTAAAGGCAAAACTATTGTCTATATGAAAGATGTATGGTAGGATGAAGCTGTGGAAACTATGAACAAATAAACTTTTGGCGAGATATTAACATAAAACGGGAAATAGTTTCTAGCACAAAGATAATTTTAAAAATTCTCTTCTTATTTACTTTAGATTATACACTTTTTCTTTTTGAATTTTCTTTAAATGTTCTCCCTTGTTTTCACTCTTGTATGTATGTGTCCATTACACAACGTTAATGCATAACAGGCGTCTTTTGGACCTCAAATTGCAATCTATTAAAGAATTTCTATTACTTTCAAAGTTTGACATTTTTGGACATCCGAATTTATTTGCATTCTTATTAAGTTGTATGTTGTCCTTCTAGAGAATTTTCACAAACCATCTTAAAAAAGTATTTAATAAATAAATTAATTCCAATTCCTCATAAGATTATAGATAATATCTTCTTATTTATGAGTTTTTTAATTTATTGACATTCTCGGAAATAACACACTTGCATTCTTATTAAGTATCGGTACTATGTTGCGATTCTCGAGAATTTTTTACAAGTGTTACCATCTTAGATTGTATTGTAATCTAACAAGATGGAAATACTTGACCTGGTACAATTCGGAATTCCTAAAAAGCTTGTTCAATTAGTGAGAACGTATCTCAGCGATCCATAAGCAGAGAACGGATATATAATAATGTCAGATAGTTTCGAAATTCGCAATAGATTGAAACAAGATGATGCCTTGTCATCATTACTGTTAGAATATGCGATTCAGAAAATAAAAGATAACAAAAGGAACTAACATTGAATGGCTTGAATCAACTGTTTATATACGCTGACTATGTAGATTTAATAGGGAATTATATAAATGTACTACAAAGTAACACCGATCGATGTCTTGGTAGTCGCGTGCGATGAGATAGGTCTACAGGTAAACATAGAGGAATCAAAATACATGATAACAAGCCGAAGCATTGGGAATGAAGGAAATAGATACATATCAATTAGAAATGAGAACATAGAGAAAGTAAACAAATTTAAATAGTTGGGGGGAGCATATGTAACAATCAAAAACGAAGTCACGGAAGAAGTTAAAGGTCATTTAGCATCGAGCAACGCATGTTTCTACTTAGTCCAGAAACTCCTAACCTTGCGATTAATACCAAGGAAGTTGAAGTTAAAAATATACAGAACGGTTATTCTGCCGGTAATACTTTACGGTTGCGAAAGTTGGAGTACGACCCTAGCAGATGGATATAGTTTAGGAGTGTTTGAAAATAAAGTCTTGAGAAAGATGTATGGGCCGAAACAGGACGAGATGACTTGCGAATGTAGGAGACTGCATAATGAAGAATTTCACGGGTTTTACGACTCACCTGATGCTGTAAGAGTAATAAACTCGCGATGACTAAGGTGGGCAGGTCATGTAGCTCGGATAGGGGAGAAACTAATATTATTTTCGGAAAGCCGGAGGAAAAGAGGCCGTTGGGAAGACCGAGACGATGTTGAGAGGATAATATTAGAAGAGATCTTCGAAAAGTAGGTGTTTGTGATGAAAACTGGCTTGATCTTGCTCAGGATAGAATCTTGTGGCAAATGTTTGTTACTGCTGCGATGAGCTTGCTAGTTCTGTAAGCATTAGAGTAAGTAAGTACCGGTAAGTTACCATCTTAGATTAAAACCAAAGGAAAATAATGTGTTTTGTCCATTTCATTAATTTAACAGGAGAGCGTTTTAAAGGTTCAGAATTAGCATTGCGTAAATATGCACATCAAATAAAGATTTTCTTTTAGCAGACGGACAGTGACGTGATTGATCATGATTGATAACCTTGTGAAAAAGGCCCTTTAAAGAACTAACGATGGCACTCTTACCTAAATTGTGGAAAAATGAACAAAGCACGGTTTTTCCCCTTTTGTTCTTTTGATACTATTTTTCTCACTACTCTTTCTCAAATTATTTTCCTTAATAATTACAGGTATCTTATTTATGAGTTACTAATTTATTGACATTTTTTGGTATAACACTTTGCTTACAATCTTCATACGTAGTATGTTGCAGTTCTAGAGAATTTTTATAGGTTTTACCATTTGAAATACTATTTTACTACTAAGTTAATATCATTTTCCCCCAATTGGTAAGTAATCTCGTTTTATTCTGTGAGTTGATTTTTTTTGTTTTCCAACCCTGCGTGCTACATTGACTTGAATTCATATAGTGTATCATTTAATTTTATAAACAAAGTATGTTTCTCGTAAATGTTTTTTTTTTATCTTTAGTTTATATATAACAATACATAGTTGTAAGACATTTGTAAAAGTACAACACATATATATTGAAATAGTTGGAAGACATATTTCGAACAGTACATAGAACGTATGTGTACAACTTGTAATAATGCAATAGAAAGCTTTCCGATGCTTACAATGTTGCCAACTGCAGATTTATACTCATGATCCTTTACAGTGTATGTGGAATTACCAATTTTTCTCCCAGCAAAAATAAGAAAATTCTTCTTTCAATGTCTGGTTCACTTAGTTAGAGAATAAAAGTATTTCTGCCATCAACGACAAAGGACAATCTACTGGATTGTCTTTTACACAACAAATATATGTAAACTTTATTGTCCAAAGAATCCACCTATACCTTAATCTTGCTATAAAATATACATTAGAGTCCCGCTAATGTGAACAAATTCTGGGGCAGTGCCCTGTTCGGATTAACAAAAGTTCGAAATATCCGGTAGTAGGCCTATGTCCTTGAGCTTTTTATAATGAACAGTACCGTACTTTAAATACAGTATGTAATTAAAATTGTACCTTGTAATTAAACGTAATTAAAATAGTACATTTGAGTTCATTTTCTTGTACTTTGTATACAGAATGCATGTTTTTCCATTTGAAAAAAAAACTATTTTTTTTCCCCTTCTTCAGTTAAAAATAATTTGGCATATTTTCCCTGGGCTCTGTTTTGTTTATCCGGATTTTCGGATTAGCAGGTTTCGGATTAGCGGGGCCCTACTGTATATAATTTCCGATAATTTTCTAAAAATCTCCTACGGTCATGTCGTGATGGATTGAGTAGGATTACGACCCTGGTTGCCTTGGATACGTAACTGAGGGAACATTCCAAACTGTTCAGCCGATATTTACATGAAATATTTTTTTCTCACTAGGTATTAACCTCTAATGCACGAAAATGACATCCATAGATCCAACCTTTTTGAGATTTGAATAGGATTTTTTTTTATTAAATATCCATTTGTGTCTATTTGTACATGGCAAAGAATAGGTATGAAGACACTTGTCGTGATAAAACCGCTGCGGGAATATGATCCAACCTTTTGGTAATGACAATAGGTGAAGGGCTACACCTACATCTGGTGGTGGTATGAGAATCATGGTCGCCATCTTGAAAGCCGTCATCGTGGATTCGGATCGAGAAGTTAAATAGGAAGAGGGCCATGTGACATAATTTTAGGCTAGTTTGTTCCCAGAAATTCAGTATGAAGACATTTTACACCTACGCTTATTTGTTCAGGAGATAGAAATTCTAGAAGTTACAATTTGGCGTCCTACAACATATGCTCAATTTGTTGGCAATTTTGGTGGGCACACAACACCAGTCGTTTTTAAAATCATCATGTGCACTGGAACACCGGGTTCAACTGTGGTACCAGGTATGCTGCAATCGTTGCTGAGGATTTTAAAAACGCCTGGTTTTGTGTGCCCACCAAAGTTGCCGACAAATTGAGTACATGTTGTAGGACACCAAATTGTAACTTCTAGAATTTCTATCTCCTAAACAAATAAGCGTAGGTGTAAAATGTCTTCATATTTGAATTTCTGGGAACAAGCTAGCCTAAAATAATGTCACATGATATCTAAACTTCTCCCGCGTTACTGTATTTATTGACGATTTATAACTCTATATTGAAAAACATGAAACAAGCGGACTTATTTATAGTATAAAAATAAACCAATTGCTCAATTTGATGGAGATTCACATACAAGGTAATGTTCATAATATTACTTTCTATTTTGAAACAATTTATACTGGCATCGAGTAACTTCGAATATAATTAACAAATCAGTTTAATCAGAGGAAATACCTCAGAAAAAACAATAGAAGGTGATCGAGGGCAAGATAAACAGAAAGAATGTGTGGCTACTCTAACCAGATTAAAATAATCCATTCGAAGAAATAAAAAAATCGCCGATTATAAGAAGACAGAAAAAGTCAAGAAAGTCCCAATTCGTACAAAGGAAATGTAGGAAAAGTTGCAGGCCTTGGGGTCCGATGGACCACACGTATGCATTTCAAGTTTAAATTAGAAGAACTTAGTTGATGTATTTAAAAGTTTTATTTTTATATATTTTTGGAATTGTTTTAAAACGATTTTAAAACTGCCTCTTTTAATTCAAGATATATTGAAAATCTGGGATTCCTATCTAAAGTAACATGGATTACTTTCTCCACCAGCGTTTTTTATGGAAGAATTAAATTTGAATCTATGCAATACTTATCATACGATATGAAGTTAATATAATACACATAAACTATTATCCATTAACTAAATTATTTTAGTATTCGATACCACTTCCTTCTTAAAAAGTATTGTATAGTTGGTTGAATTTTATAGACTGACTAGAACACAGTTGGTTAAAGCCCTTAAGATCTCTTAAATCAGTTGAACTAAGAGTCAGTGAATTTTGAGATAATTTTACAAAGTGTTCTTTCAAGGTTCTGCGAAGCAATTTTCAAAAGGAAATGCACAGCAGCTGAAACAACTTTGCGACTCTCATCATAATGAATATAATTCAATTGTCTTAAATTGTTATTTTGCCATTAAAATCCTGGTATCACGAAAGCATACAAATGGCAAAATATATTTTAAATAATACCTGTAAACGTGTGTTCATACAGTTCAAAAACCCGTTGAATTCTCAAATTGCCCTCAATTCTTACATCACACTTTCTTGGATGAGCCGTAGGCCGCGGTTTAAATCTTGTCGATTTCGCCATGATATTATTTTAACAAATGAAAAGTACCAAGTTCATGTACTTTACCTGGATAATTGGGTGAATATGTTAATGCAACAGTTTCTCCTTTCCTTGAAACGATTTCAGATAAGCCCGGAAGAATGTGCTACACAGAACAAGTAAACTTTTTGCTCCTCCCAAATCTTTTATATTGTCTCTCCCATGATTCCCAATACTTTATTCAATATCTAGCCAATAAACCTTCGATCCTATTACAAAAACGTTATTTCTGTTCTTGAAGCAAAAGCATTCTTTTCATATTCTTTAATGCGTAAATGCCACTCAAAATTTCTTTTTCATCACACGTAGCTAATATTGAACATTTCAAAGGTTTCATAAGCACACTCTTTCAATTTTGCAGAAACTGTAACCTCGGATCTTTCTTTAACTTGTGACTAATTTAAAACCTGAAGTTATGGTACCTAAAGCAACTGAACGCTACAGACCGGCAACCTTCACTTACTTTTGAAGAAGGACGAAATGGAGAAAATAACAGTCTTGGTCATATTTCAGAGTATCATCCCTCTTTTCGGGGCGCGATTGAAGAAAACAAGAGAGGAAATGATAGCAGGTCCCACCAGAATTCAACAGGAGAGACTGTGTTTATGATACGTATCGGTTTTGTTCTATTTTTAACACTTGCATACAAGAAAGATATAATTCACTAAAATAATAGCTATTAACATAACATTCCAAGGGCCTAGTCCAAACATAACAGGGCATTTAGAGTAACTTGTGCATTTTAGGTAGCCAATTATAATGTTGCAATTGTATCGAAATGTCTTGAAATAAATACTCAACATAAATGAAGCCAATAGTTTTGAAAGCTTTTTAAAGTACATATTGAAATAATTATGACTTGTCTTTAAATTCAATATCTTAAAACATTTAAAAGTACTTTTAAATTATTAGAACGTATGAGGAGCCTTTTTTTTTAAAAAAAAAAACGTTTGTAAAGCAATTCTGAAGTTCCTTTAAATATAATTTTAACTTAAAAGTTTTGAAACTTTGTGTTAAAAAAAAATCAAACATATTTATCTTGCATTATTACTTTTCTTTTTCAAAATTGTCAGATATTTTCTTGCCAATGGTTTTAGATTATTTACGCTTGTGTTTTTGGTGGAGTTATTCGTTAAGCATTATAAAACAATGGATTCCCATAACTTTATTCTAAAAGTGTCCATACAGTTTGAAATGCTTTAATACATATTAAACGGTATTCTCCTGTATAATCTTGTATTAATTGTAGTATATATTTAACTTTCTTTCGTATTTGATATTTAAACATCTCGATCTGTTTCTTTAATAGGGATCAAAAGTGGCGATAAAAATGTTGAATAAGACAAGAATAGAAATAACACGCCCACTTCTACTTGAGCTGAAAAAGGTAAGTAAGAGTCTCTTCTTCTGACTTAATGTTCAGTTTGTAGTATTTGGATTTTCACTTAAAGCAAATATTTCAACAATGCTCTCTTTCTGTTCTTGTTCCTGAGCCTTTCGATTCTTCTGACTAAATAGAGAGAACGCGAAACTTTATTTTTTTTTTCTGCGTTTAGCTTCCATGCGTATATTTCAAAAGGTAACTGAATCATGATCAGATAATGAAAGTGTTCTCATCTAGTTGAGCAGATGTCTCCACATCCATCTGATTTTGACAAAAATAAAGGAAAATATTCTTTGTAGTCAACATTTTCTGCAAATTGTAAACCTTTTATATTAAAGTTCCCAAAGACCACTTGAACGATAAGCGATATTATCTTATTTGAGAACGAATGTTACAGGTTTGACTTCGTTCAGCAACTTCTGAATATGAATACTGAAATAATCAGGATGCTACTGTTCCTTAGATTAGGTATAGTTACGTAATCTTTGCGGGATTTGGTTAAGGTAGACGAAATCTGAATAACTAATAACTGGATTGTCTAAATCCCAGCCCAATTTACAATTAAATTTGACCTTAGCAAATCATATATGTATTTGAAGAATGGGGGGCTATAGTCTAGCTAAATTATGCATATTCAAACTAAGACCAGAGCAAACAAAACACAGGATGTAATGCGAGATAACTTGATACTTGAATATTTAAATCACTATTAAAACAAGCAAATTCCAATGTACTAAATCACTATTCAAACTAGAAAATAATAATTATATCAAGAGGAACCTACATGACTATTAGTTTACCGTAAACATCACGTTCATATTCTAAGTCATTGTCATTAGTGTTGGCCGAAAGCGGTAGGTTCTTCAAGTTAATCTAAACCCCTCTCCTTTCATCCTGATCTCGAGCGTTCCTTTATATTTCAACATGCGATTTATCTTCCTTAATATTGTCAAGGAGTTGGATTCATCTTCTTCCTCTTCCTTTTCCTCAACCATATTCTCAATTTCAAGCTATGCAGACTTAGCAGCCAATGCCCTAACCAGTTTATCTTTCACTTTATTCCTTTCATGATTGTTCGTCCCTCGCCTACTCACTACAACACTTCTTCATTTCTTATCATCTGTACCCAAGTGAACTTTACCATTCTTTCTTATATCCCCATTTCGAAGACTTAAAATTTTCTTGCTTCATTCTTTCGTAAAGTCCACGTTTATGCTCCATACAACACTATACTTCATACAAAACATTTAGTTAATCCCCTCACTCTTTGTTCATAGATCCTCAGAAGAGATATTTTTAGTGAACACCTGCTTTGACATCGCCTTGATCTCTTTCACATTTTATATCCTCACATAACATTACCCACGTACTTGAAGCTTGTTACCTGTTCTACTTTTTCCTGTCAATCTTGATGTTTGATATGGTTAGATTTCTATTCGTTCCTCTTCGTTTATTTACGTTTATTTTTATTCCATGTTCCTCACAGTTATCCTGCAGCTGTTTTAACACTTTGTTAAGTGATATTTGATTTTCTGCAAGAAGAGTTATATCATAGGCAAGATTAATGCATTTGATTTTTGTTTCTCCAAACGTAATGCCTCCTTCGCTTTCGGATAATATTTTTACAACCTCTTGTTGATATATATAATAAATAAAGTTGGCAAGAGACAGCATCTCTGGCTTACTTATCGACCAATTGCGGTTTGTTCTTATAAATTGCCGTCCACTTTTACATCCATTATCTGATTTAGATACAAATGCCTTATTTATCTTTTCAGATTAAGATTTTTCAATTGACACAATGGAAATTCCCAAATCGACAAGTCCCTTATGATAGATGATAGTGTCAACCCTCAAGAAATGGAAGTATTTTTTAAAAAAAGTAGCTAAATTAGTCAAAATAGTTAAAATATTAAAAATTTAATTATTCAAAATAATTTGTGTTAGAAAAATAGAAGTAAAGCAAGTCACCATGTATGATTAAAAATGAGCAGAACTGCATGTTAGCTATACTTGTACAATGCACTGAATTTCATGACATAAAACGAAATGCTATTCACTTCAAAGCGAATAACCAAAGCGTTATGATGGGAACACGGCCTTCTGTCCCTTGTCAGGAAAATTAATTCTTCGAAAATCCTAGGTCAGGGAGTACCTTGCGTATACATTCACAGCTTTGTAGCAAGGGCACAAATTAGTATATAAGATCGACCAGCCCTCACTCCACTCTCGATTTCGCTACTCGACTTGACTACCTCAACTTCGCTGCTTCACTTCGATGGCGACTTTGGTCGCGATTCTGTACATCGGCTATAACCAAGATCGTTCTCAACGAAAGTATTCTTTCAAGTTCGAGCTGTGCCAAGCTGAACTCATTAGTCTACGAGAGGCTGATCAATCAGATCTTTTCATATATCTCCTGTTATTCCAGGTATGAATAAGGGAAAATGCTTTAAGTTGTTTGTACTAGTGCATCTGACATAGGCTAGACGGACTCGATATTATACCTCAACACTATTTACTTGAAACGAATAGGTCTCGCGTATTTGCGAAGCTACACATTGTTGTTAAACATGATTACAATAAACTGTAGTTATTTAAATATAATTTCAGATAATTTCTGACCTCATGGCTTTGATATCTCGGAACTCCTTTTTTATAGAAACCGCCTCAAGTGCACACGTTTTTGTCCATTAGATCCAATTTATCTGCATTAAATTTATCTTCGTTGGACATCAACCAACACACCTCGCGAGATGCATTATACATATTTCCCATGTGTTCCGGGTAGTAGAAATGCTGTAACAAGAACTTAAGATTGCGGGTTGCCTAGATGGCAGAGGCAAACACTACTTAGTCGAGGAGTTTGTACAATATTACGGGTGAATTTTGGGGAAAAGTGATGACGTAATCCACGCTGGCGCCTAGAAATTCCCATTACGTGTGAGTACAGGAAAGGGTGGTGAGTTGGGAAGATGCGGAGGTTAGTTAACGCTGTTGATTGTCTTGGGTTATGGCTTCAGGTGACCTAAGACATGTTTGTACAAGATTGTGGGCTAAATTTGGCGAGCAGTTGCGTAATGCTTATTTCAGTCCTGCAAGAACAACGGAAACTTCAGATGTCGCCTGTAAATTCCCATCACGTGACAGAGGTTATTGAGCTAGCTTGTTGTTAAATGTAGTTACAAATTCTGATTTCATAATCTGTTGTTTGGAATTTTGAGGTCAACTAGAATCCAATTTGAACAAGATCGTAGGGGCAGGGAAAGTTTGAAACAGAATCCTTCAAAAGAAAAGAAAACGGGGTTGGTCCGTCAAATACAAACGAAGAACGACACAGGGTTGGTAAACAAATCCATGAAAAGCAAACAGGAAGCAAACACACACAGTTGGTAACCAAATCGATTACAAAAAGCAAAGCAGGAAGCAAACAAACAGAGTTGGTAACCAAATCTATGAAAACAAACGAGCAAGACAGAGTTGGTAACAAATGAATAAAAACAAGCGACTAAAACAACAGGGTTGGAAACAACATTCAATAAAAACAGAAAGACCCAACAGCTTTAGAAACAACGAGCAAAGTTGGAAAGAAATCCTTGGTCATTGAAAGAAAGAGACAACAAAAGTTGAGAACAAACTCGATGAATGTGAGCAAGGGGAGACAGAAATGGGGAAGAAGTAAACGAATGAATAAGGGGTGATTCCTTCCTTTTTGGTAAAAATTATACATTTTATCAGTTGGTATGCTTCCAAAACCGTATTTTTTTATTCTCAGGTTTGGCTTCCTGGAAAACTTTGAATTTTTTAGCTCTTCTTATATACTAAAAAATACAGTAAAGCAGCTATGAGAATTTGTTTTTAAGTTAACGATGATTATGAATACATCTCTTGTTTGTTTAAATTTATGTTTGCTAGAGTGAATATATATATTTATGAACATTTCTGCAATTATTTTATCATTTAAATTGTTGTTGGGATTATGTAAGAAACTCTAACGCCATCTATTGAGCAATTTTTAAAGTAGGGTATAGAGTGTGGCTTTACATCAGGATTTGAATGGTTTAGAATGTTTCTTGTATATAATGAGTACTCGTGACTTTTGATCAGGATAACCTAATTGTAATATCCGTTTCAATTGAGTATTTAGTAAAATCATAAACATCAAAACTTTACAATAAAAACCAATGAAGAAAGTTAGGTGCCGAGCTCTGTGTTGTTGTAGAAAAGCCCCTGGAGATGGGAGAATACCCCTTGAATTTTCAGCTACCTGCTGATTCTAGAAAGTAAATCTTAAGATTGGTTTTAATTGAGTGTTTGAGCAAAGTGTAAGTAAAACAAGCAGGGTTGTAAAAAAAGGAAGTCTTAATTAGTCTAAGTTTTGACTTTCATGAACGCTTAGACTTTCCTAGCATCAATTGTGCAATAAAAGAAAAGACTGTACCTGACTTTCCTATGCTCACATAGGTGGAATAACTTCTAACATAGAAGAAGTTTCCTTTCGTGTAAGTAGGTGTTTTGTATGTTCTTTCAGATTCTTTCCTTGAAATTACGATATTTTAGAGCACATTTCATGTACAACTAAGGTAGGGAGAAGCTTTCTGCATAAAAACAAAAATATAAAAACTGTTATTTTATCATTTAAATTGTTGATGGGATAATGCGAGAAAATCTAACGCTGTCTATTGAGCAATTTTGGAGTAGGGTAGTGAGTGTGGTTTTAGAACAGGATTTGATTGGTTTAGAATGTTTCTTGTACATAATGAGTATTCATGACTTTTTATCAGTATAACCTAATTTTAATGTCTGTTTCATTTGAGTATTTAGTAAAATCATAATATCCCTACCTACATCTAAGGTACTGAGAAGTTCTTACAAGTTTACATAAAAGATAATACTCTTCATCTACCTTGTTTTCAAACGTTGTGGATTCTTTGATGATATATTTAATTAAACAGAGCATTTAGCATAAAATGTAGTGTTCCCACGACACGAGACAGCTTTCAATATTCTCTTACTTTCCAATTTCGCTAAGAGAATAGGTAACTGAAACACGGGCCTTATTCCATGTTATATCTGTAACCGTGTGAACTGTGTTTCCTTTTAGAAAACTCGCTAGAGTGACAGAAAGTCCCGTCGAGTTGTGTTACGTACATTCTAACTGTAAAAAGTATGTGACCTTAGTGTGAGTTGTATAAATTTGAATCATATATAATAGAAAATGAATATTGAAATTCCTTGAATTGAACTGTGTCTCGTTGTAGAAAAGTCCGTTCGAGATTTTCCGAGGAAAGTTGAATAATATTATAGTAGAGCTAACCTTAATCGAATGATAGCTTTTGTATGTTTGAAATGAGAATAACGTTTTTGCTCTCGATT
>JAGDQP010054540.1:0-13326 GCA_022664845.1 Lepisma saccharinum
CCACTTGCCTCCACTGTTTATATACATGAACAGTGTGGACATTCACATACTTCGAAAGGTAATGTTTGGAAAAGCATTTCTCTTTCTTGAAACCTACAAAATTTGCTTAGGCCCCCTAGATTTGGACACGGAAATTACACTTTTTTTTTCATAGGTAAGGGACAATCATTCTTCACACAACTAATTGGCGTAAATTGATTTGGTGCGTCTTGGCGTAAATCCGCATTATCCACTTTCAATATGGTACGAATTCAAAATACAAATGATCCTAAATACATTAGGATGCCCATTTTCCATGGAATTACAATGACGATTACAGAAAGTGTTCAAACAAGGGTAACCACAATATCGATGGCACCTTAAATATACACAGGGTATAAAAGTTACTTCAGAGATTGTAAGTAAAAAAACAGGTGCTTCTATGAAGTCAAATGTAACTGCGGTTAAAAAATACATCGGTATGACCAAATGTTGCTTGTCTGTACAAATCATAGAACATGAAGGCGACTTCAACTCCGGGTTTTTCTAAACACCTGAGATCGAAACAACATTAAACTGAATATACAAGTGATAATTGGTACTTACCGGCGTTAAGTAGTCTTCAAATACTTAGTTTTCTTCTCTCTTGTAACGTTTCGCCCCAAAACGTTAGAAGAGAGAAGAAAACTAAGCATCTGAAGACTACTTATCAACGCCGGTAAGTACCAATTAGCATTCGGTTAGTCTTCAGCGCATCATGACTTTCTTTGAATATATTCAAAATGCCCCCAGTAACTTACAGAGGTCTGTTTAGGAAGCCTGTTCCATAATTCAAAATAAGTCGGAATTAACCACTAACAAGAAAAATTTACTTAAGTCTTGGACTCCTTCATCGATCAAATACTTGGGATATGTAGACCATAACACTACATACACCACCCATGTACTTAAGACACACCGCCAATATTAGGTTTATTAAACACAAAGTAAAAGTTATCGAGTTTTTATTACAATTCGTACATCTATTCTCGATAAGATACATATTCTTTATTTCATGCAACCTATTTTTAAACCACGTTCTAGCAACATTTACAAAACAGTCGAATACAAAACTGCAGTGACAGGATTAATAAGATGTGCATATTTTAATAACATTTTATTTGACTGCACATCCACACACATTTAGTTATACACATAAATAGTATAATTTTATAATTAAAACACACATTACAAATACAATTAGCCTTGTCACTGTCTAATGATGCTCCTCGGGAAGGAGAGAAAAGCTTAGAGGCTGAAACTTCAAAATTCACGAGGGCTGAGATAGAGGTAAGTTTGATTCAATATTTTACTACTGCACTTAGTTTACTCATTTATACATCCAGGAAAATAATTATCCAAATTGGAGGGAGTGTGGTAGAAAGTGTGTCCAGATTGTTCGAATTGACATGGAATTACCCAGGTAAGGTGGTCTTACATAAACAAGTCACTCACGCATATTTTTGCACTCTCATCAATCACTATTCCATAAATATGCATCCAAACTTCAGCAATAAAACTTACAGAATCATCACCTTACTAACTGAAGATTACTCGTAAACAACGTGACTGCTATTCAAACAGGAAGTAATAACAGATGTAAATGCAATTTTGCACCGGAGCAGGGATTCTTTTATCTTATGATCGCATCCCTTAAAGCACTTGCATACACGGTCCATCTGGTATTATGAATACTTTAAACATGATTAACATCAAATATTATAGCTTATTCTCTGTTCGTGGTGTTATAAACATAAGGCTATTTCATTTCTCCGCGCTTTCTATTGAAGCTATGCACATTTCGACAATTTGTCAGAGGAATCTTCGTCTTGTTTTGATATGAGAAATCACTTTCCGAAATTTGTAGATGTGGTTTATACACGCTGTATAACAAAGATGGTAGAATAAAGTAGAAAAAAAGATATAGTTAGCAGAATATTGAGACTTCAGAAATACAATATAAATGCGACAACGTTAGCTAAAGGCGTGTTCACATATGAGAGGAGACAGACAGGAAGGAAGGACTTGTGGTAGGGAGCGGACATTTTGCCAACTGAAGGCAGGGAACAGAGTAGCCAAGTTTTGGAGGCGGGAAAATGACTAAAGGGGCCGGCGAAAACATTACATGGCGAAGGAAGTGTGCAGGTTACTAAGAGTCAATGAGAGGCTTCAAAATGAAATAAGAGGGTAAAGTGTCAGCGAGGAAGGGAAAAATAATAATACAGCCCGCATAATTCCTTGGATAAGCCCAAACACCTATAACCATCCGTATTAACAACCATCGTTACTTCAAATAGGGTTGCCACCTTTTAATGAATAAATTACGGGACACTCGGTAAAAAAAATACGAGATTATACAAAAAAATACGAGATTATACAAAAAAATACGGGACGAATCTGAAATAACCTAAAATGAAAGCAACGAGTTAGGCCCTGTACTGCTATATGACTACCCACACAATTTAAAACTTCCTTAATTCTGCTCCTCTTCAGGTGTTTTCCCTTGAACAAATTGCATTTAATGCCCTTTCCAATAGTGATACACAACATGACAACTCTGCTTTAACCTAGTGGAAAGAGGGTACAAGGGCGAATAACGATGTACAACTCCTCCATATTGATGTCCTCCATTAAATGCAAGCTTTCAACAACGCATTCGATTGAAGTAAATGAAAGCTTCTTCTTCATGTTGAACACTTGTAGCTCAGCTGCAATAGTGTGATCGTTGAAAATCATAGGATTTCTGAGTTTAACGTAACGTTTCGCCGCAGAACCCCATAAAACTGCCCTCTAATTTCAGTTTCTATGCTGGAGATAAAGTTCATTCCTTACTGTAAATCCAAAGAACTTGTCGTCTTTATGATATATTGAAATATCTTATGTTATTATTAAGATGTTGCAAATACGTGTATGACTCATCATACGGGACAGGTGGCAACCCTAACTCCAAATCACAACATTTCCCTAAACTTGAACACACTTCACATCCGGTCGCACCTTTGACGAAGCCTTCCGATTCTCTCCACCAACCATGAACCCAGCCTTAAATGCAAGTAACTCCCTCTTTACCCTCTTATAGGAAGCCTCTCATTGACTCCCAGTAACTCCCCACTTCTTTCATCATTTGGTGTTTTCTCCGGCCTCTTTTAGTTAGTTTCCCGCCTCCATAACCTGGCCATTCTGTTCCTTGGGGTCAGTTGGCAACATGGCCGCTCCTAGCACCAGTCAGCCCTGTCCGTCTCCTCTCCTATTATGTGAACACGCCTTCGGTGAAACGTTGCAGTATTATTATTGTTTTTGTGACGGATGCCTCTCTTTGGATTCTACTTTTTCTACGCTATTTTACCATCTTATATATATGGGCGTACAGAAGGACATATGTCAAAAATCCTAATTTTTCAGGAGAGCGAGATAAGTTTATACTTAATGCTTAAATATCACTTCAGTTGAGAGTATTTATTTTGTTGCTAGATTTACGCCTCTTCGACTGATAAAAGAACACTATTTTTCTTCATTGAAGAAACAAAAATCAGAAAATTGAAAAAATAATGACTTATGCCCTTTTGCCGGCGCACAAACCATGTTATCATGTGTGATCAGCAAGTTAACAGATTATTTTCAAATGTTTAATCCGTAATCTTGAAAATTTACCTTTCAAGGGAATTATCAGTTCTATACGTAAAGTGGCCATTCGTTCTGAACTCGATTTCCAGAAAATGTAAACTAATAATATTAATGCCTCAACCCGCAAGAGATATTCTGACTGCAAAACCCTGTTCCACGGAGTAAAATACGTACCAACTGAAAATCTCAAACTAACATTTCCCACGATAATCTAAAAATGGTTGGAGAAAAAGTCAGGCAATATTAGTGGTAAATAAGGTTTATATTATCGCTATTGTGTTTTCCGTCTTTATACCCATTTTACTTATCACTATTCCAAACTTTTGTGTCCCCGAAAAGAGAATGGAAAAACTTTATTTCTACGTCCAGAAAGACACGCCATCATCATTAAGAAATCTAGAATATTTTCCTGGTTTGTGGATCCCCGATGGCGTGAATGATTAGCATACTCCGGAACCCATTTTAAGAACTCGATGTACAAGTTCACCCGCTCGTTTATAATTATTTAATCAATTGTCCCTGGTTTGCTTTGTTTCATCCCCACAGAACTGATGAAAACAAACTCGAAACGGACACTGTAGAACCAATATTGAAAACATTTTCTTCCAAAACAATCATGGATACAATATTTAAAAAATAACTTAAAACAAATGTTACTGCTTCTGTGCTGGTGTACTGCTATGCGAGAAGGATTTTGTCCTTGCCCAAGCTTCACTGATCACTTTCGATACGCATCCAATGATATTCCAGCATGTTCTGTAAGCAAAATATATAAAAGATACGATAAATTTCAGGAAACTTACCGTCAAGTAAATGGTTGGTGGATCTTGAAATCCTGCGAACTTTTCATTAAGAGCGTCGATATTATTTTTTGTAAGGCGAATCACACTCCGTATATTTTGCAACTGCAAAAAAGAAAACAGCTTTTGAAACACCATATATTCACAATTGCATACCTTATTTACAAGCTACGTAATGTATGATTATACTTCACTGGAAAAAAAATAATCAGAAAAGGTCTTTATAGAAAACATCGTGGTTTTATATTACTATATATTTATATATTTTTAACAAGAACATTTCTAAGGGTAATCACATAGAATACATGAAAAATCTATGGTAACTTCATGCAGCAATCATCCTTTCTGATGATGTTAATGGAACCTACAAGCACTGTCAGAAAGATTATACTTCATTAACCAAAAAGCCTTAAACTTACACGAAGTCGTAAAGAAGCTCTCCTTAAGAAAATTAGTACACGTCTAAATGCACTTAAGACTACATGCAGTTGTACTTAGTTGGTAAATTATGAGCTAATTACAAAGCAGATTAGAAGTTTCTTGAACACACACGCTCTTCAAACCACTAAAACATCTCTGTAATGTCACCTGATACTACTAACTTATCTTTAAAACCTAACTGGACCCGTTCATATAAATTCGCATCTATTCCTTGCGCCTTCATCCCAATCACACTTTCGCGAAAATAGTATTTCCGATTTCCTTCTCCAACATTAATTGAATCGTTACAGTTCATAGACGTTAACCGGGAAGGGGAACAAAACCTGCAATCATCACTAATGAATCGTACAAAACTAAAAATAAAAGGTCAGAGTCAGTTCTTACAGCACTTGGTTTATCAAAATTAATCGTCTGGAAGAAGCAAAGATAGGGGAAGCAACTACCCCAAGAGACGAGACAAAAGCGATTTAGGATAGTTAAGATTTATCTAATCAGAAACTTAATGGTTAGTTGCACGATTAACCTAACAAGTATGGGAATCGACGAATAACCGTTATTCTTAGGGTGGGCTTTACCAAACCTCGTTAAAAATTGATGAATTGTTAAGTAACTTTACGAGTTTCGAAATATCTTAAGTTCATTAACTAACGAATCGTTAAATTTTAACGAAGGTTGGTGAAACCCATCATTAGACCTCCATATTTGTGAATATTTCCTATGCCTTCCCTTTTCTGATTACTTTTCCGTGTTTGTTATTACAAGAAAACTGAATACATTGACAGGGTAAAAACAAATTTTAAATGCTATACGACACCGCTTCACTTGGCTGCCTTGGTGTATTGACTGTTTACCAATCGGCTATGGAGAGGTCGAATGTATTCGAGCCTTGTTCCGGACGGTCTACCTGAAGATTTTTCCAGAATACAGGAATGTTCTTACGATATAAAGTTTCTCGGACTCCTTCTCGTCCATATTCTTAGTACTTGTGTTTACAGAAAGAGCATAATTTTTCTCACACTTAAAATGGGATTATGTTACGAACTTCAAAAACACAAAGCAAAATTGTAGTCGAAAAATACAAAGCATAAAATGAAAACAGACAAAACTTAAAACCACGATATATGTTTTTCCCACTTATCCTTATAATGCATTGAACAATATCTGTGACAAATGTTAACCGAGACAGAAGCAAGTTGTTCTTGATGTGCCATCGAGCCACCGTAGCTCAGTGGTAGAGTGTTGGTGTAGCATTCGGGAGGTAGTGGGTTCGATCCCATGGGCCGACCATCCTGACTGAGGTTTTCCCAGGGTTTCTCCTCAGTCACACCAGGCAAATGAAGGGATGGCACCTTCAATATAGGCCCTGGCCGAAACCTACCCGAATCCTTTCTCCTCCCCTATCCCGACCCGAGCCTTAGATGCCTAAAGGCCATAAATAAAATTCATTTATTCATTCATTTACTGAAATTTGTCACGTTTCAAGAAGTTCTTTCGAAACTACGATTTTGTTAAAAAGGAAGAAAATTAAGCTCTATAGAACTGGGATATGTACAAAATAAACAGCCACTAGTAAGCGTTCCTTGGCTTGTGTTTCTGATTCCTTATCTGAAGGAACCATAACGATTTTAGGTTTTATAATATTTAGTTCAATGTTGTTTCAGTCTACAATTAATACTCGACTACAATCTTTCCATAATCATAATCTTCGATAACGATGCACTATGAACTTACTGTATTTAGTACGTTCATAGTGCATCGTTATCGAAGTATGAACATAATTTAGTACATAGAGTAGCTACGTGGAAAGCACTGTTCATATTACATTTAAAGCAATCCATGCTTTACTTACTTATTGCCACAGTATCGTGAAAAAAGACGTCTATAGATATTAACAGGTAATTCAGGATGAAAGTAATCATGGGATACCGTCATTAAGGGTGACTAGTTTTTTTTTTTTTTTTTTTTCAAATTTTACTTTGCAGTGAAGGCACAGGAAAATTATTATGCCCTTACAATAGTCCAGGGGCCATGAATAACTGACAGTATAAATTAGTAAGAAGAAATATATTGGCTACTAGTAATGTTAAGAAATGTGATGGCCATCCTCACCCCGAGGCTTGGGGTTACTACGGTCACGGATAGAAATGCACACATTCAACATACAAAATGAGGTAATATTAGTCAAAGGTATCTTCACTCACAGCCCATTTCAAGCTGAACATTTTGATATATTTGAAAGCAATTTTGTGCATGAAGGAAACTATATAATGGATATTTTTATATGACAATGGCGCACGGATTACGGAAAAATAATACATTGGAAAAAAATACTATATACACAAAATTATGAGACCTGAAATCAATATTATGCTATTGTGTGACGGGAAAAGTATTGATTTAGTATTTACACAAATTATTCTGTTGAAAATTCAAGTAATGTAGCCAGTCTGTATATCTATTTTTTTTCTTTTGCTTATAAGCTAAATTTCTTTCTTTGAAAATCAATTTTCTGTCCTTCAGATATTCCTCATGCTTGTCTACTTTGTACCTGTACACTACCTTGGCAACTCACAGTTTGTACACGGGTCATTCCATGTCAACTCAACAACACCTTATCTATCTCACCCTCTCAGATTTCTATGATTTTTGGTTTATTGCTAGTAACCGTTGAGTATATATATATATATTCAGATTTTTTGGCTCACTAGTTGTTGTTCAATTGAAGTTCAAAAATTTCCAAAAAAGTCCCAATTTCCGTTTCAAAAGTTATTAGTCAGCAATGGTTGGTACTAGAAAGATCGGAGAGTGCTTATTTTAAAGCTCTTGTAATAAGCTTTCATTTGATATGATACGCACCAGGGTAGCACAAAAGTTTGTATCCTAAAAATTAAAGAAATCGATTTTCTCAAAATCGGACGTCTTGATTTTTTTTTTCTTCAAAAAAAAAAAATCCTAAATGTTGGACATACCTTCCTGCACCTACCATGAAAATTGTAACTTGGGACGATAATGGGATCGTAAGATATAAAATATTTTCGTTATATTTTCTGGGAAGAAAAGGCATTAGCGGTCCACATTAAGATAAGAAAACTTTGGTAAACTTTGTTTTTTGGGGTCAATTTTAGTCATTGAATTTGAATTTATTTTAAGGCCTTTAGGCAACTATGGCTCAGGCCGTATGGATGATGATGGGATGAATTGGTGGAATGAAGAAAGTGGGAGGAAACGGGAGCACCCCGAGAAAACCCACGCACACGGTGTTTGTCCACCACAAAGCCCACATGGCATGAGCAGGGATCGATCCGACGACCCCTAGCACCAGAGGTGAGCGCTCTACCAACTGAGCCACCGTGGCCCGTCAATTTTAGTCATTAATTACTTCGGCCCGTCCCCAGTGCAGTCTTCAAACATCCGTGCCCCAGGCGGGATTCGAACCCGGACCCCTGGAGTTGCTAGCCTGACGCCTCAGACCGAACGGCTACCAAGGTTGGCTCCATATGAAGAAAGTAAATTATTTATGGCTTTAACGTTAGGCATATATGGCTCAGTCTAGGGTAGGGAGGGAAAATGATGCAGTAAGAAATTGGTCCGAGCTTAAGTTCAAGTTACCAACCCGATATTTGGCTGGTGTCACTGAGGAAGTCTCTAGGTCCACATTAAGTTTAGTTTATTATGAACTGGTATATAATATGGATGAACACGTGGATCCTGTTCGGGTACGTAATATTGGAACTGGGACCCGAACTCGTATTTTGAAAATAGAAAGTGAGGACTCGTATCTGGTTCTTCGAACCGGGTACTCTATCCTGGATCCTTGTACCCGGTTTCAGGAATCAGGTCCGGGCACCCGGTTCCAAGTATCAGATCCGAATCCTCAGTTTCAACAATAAATAATATTCTTAATGTGAACCTATTGTTTCTAGTCAGTCGCACCAGGCAAATATCTGGTTGGTACAATAAACTTTAGCTCTAGCCGACTTCTTACTGCATCCTTTCCCTATCCCAACCTGAGCCATAGATGCCTAACGGTAAAGACCATAAATAATTTAAATCCTTCATACAGAGCCAACCTAAATAGTCGTTCGGTCTGAGGCTTCAGGCTAGCAACTCCAGGGGTCCGGGTTCAAATCCCGACTGGGGCACGGATGTTTGGGGACTGCACTGGGGACGGGTCGAAGTAATTAATGACTAAAATGACCCCAAAAAACAAAGTTTACCAAAGGTTTTTTTATCTTAATGTGGACCGCTAACGCCTTTTCATCCACAGAAATATAACGAAAATATTTTATATCAAACGATTCCATTATCGTCCCAAGTTACAATTTTTATGGTAGGTGCAGGAATGTATGACCAACATTTAGAATTTTTTTGAAAAAAATCGAAATGTCCGATTTCGAGAATCGATTTTTAAAATTTTTAGGACAAACTTTTGTGCCACCCTGTTGCGTATCACATCAAATGAAAGCTAATTACAAGAGCTTTAAAATGAGCCCTCTTTGAGCTCTCTAGCACCAACAATTACAGAGTAATATGAACTTTTGTAACGGAAAATGGGTCTTTTTGGAAATTTTGAACTTTCATAGAATGACAATTAGTGAGTCAAAAAATCTGATTTTTTTTTTTTTCAATATTCTCAATGGTTACTAGAAATAAACCAAAAATCATAGATATCTGAGAAGGTGAGGTAGAATTGTGTGAAAATGTGTTTTGATTTCACATGGAATGACCCACACATACATACAAAAGCATAATTCACTATGTACAGAACACCCATGTCTTTAGTTGACATTAATATCCATCAAAGTTAACACAAACACAAGAAAAATGTCTTCAGCCACATAGAAATGACGAATAAGTATAAACACCAGTATTATGATACAACATACACTCCGTAACCCCGAATTTCGCCAATAACCAGTTTTTTTTTTTTTAACCGCATCCATTCACAGAATATTTCATATCTCATTAGTGGCTATTTCAGTAGTTGAGTGTCACTATGTCTGCACTGAAACCAACATTCATAGTTTAAAAAAAAAAAATCACATTCTTAGGGTAATTCTATCATATATTTACCAAAAGCACTTTTGTGGTGGAAAATTTTTTCATCGAAATATTTGTTCCCACTTCAAGCACTGTTGGCAATCTCTCTAATACCGTAAAAGTGAATTACTTTCTTTAGACTTTAAAATCCTGATAAATTGCAATTCGACCAGGTACTAGTTGTCTTGTCAATCCCGAAAATATGTCTTACGTATGTCGAAGATGTTAACTTTGGTAAACTTTACTTTTTGAGTAACTTGATTTCAGCCCGCCTCCATTAAATAAGCGCAATGCTTGTTAACATCCACAAACATCCATATTCCAGTCGAAATTCGCACCCGTGACCTTAAGAGACCCGTGACCTAATGCTTCAGAACACACGACTACAGCAGTCTGCTTGGGAAAGTTAAATAGACACCCGGATGACACTGTGTGTGTGTGTCATTTAACTAGAAAAAACTAGTGCCACCTGGATGCGTATGCATTGAAGCCACATAATCGAAATGTACTTGCAGTGTCTTAGAAGTTACGTGCAACTGTGTTGTAATTAGTATTTCAACGAAAACAATTTATATGCTTGTGTTATCGGTGTTCTGAATAATTTAGTTCAGGTGTTGGTGTTTCGTGTAATAAAAAAAAAGTATATATACCATTACGAGAACATGCAGAAAGGGTTTAAGCACTGTTATTTATGTAGGCAGAAACATACTCCAAAAACACCCAGTTATTCGGCAGTCAACGAAATGGCTGCCTGCGTGTTACAATCTTCAACGAAAATAGTAAAAACAAAATTTCGGCTACGTGGATGTGTCAAGTGGCGTACAAGAAAGAGACGCACTGAAATATAACAACAATATAGTGAATAGAATGGACTTCGGGTATAATCTGAAAACTAAAATCTATACAATAATGTGAATACTTTTTTTTTAAAAAAAAAAGTTTAACTTACGAAAACTGGAGAAAACTATACTTCCCCGATCTTCCAACAGAAAAAAACATACTCCGGCTGAAAGCACAACAAAAGGTCATACTAAGATATTAATCACTATGGGCAACTTCCTCAAGGTAAGTCTTCCTTCCATTTCGCAAACTGTTCTCTTTTTCTTAACAAGGAGTTTCCTGTCACAGTCATCAACGATAAACCGTTCACCCGTACAAAATGTAAACAAAATATTCTGTATGTTGCAGTGTCAGTATACATGATGGGAGTTGTGTATTTCAGTTTGCCTGTGACGAAAGTACTAAGTAATTTAATAGCCTGATAAGAAACAATGATGAACAGATTAAGATGGTATGAACTGACAAAAACATACCAAAGCGAGAAGTATTGCAGGATGACAATTTCCTTCTTCATAAAAGTGAATAACACAAATAATTCAAAACATTTTCCTTTTCAATTCTTTTCGCGTGAGGGCAATGTATCCAATAAAGAAAACGTGATACTTTCGGAATGTCAACATTAACTGGAACCTAATTTATCTCTGAGTCAACCAGACCTAGAGACTCGCAAATTCCTTTTTCCTTCAACTGTTTCAACAGAAAAGGTTTTCTCATCATTCGTCTCACATTCTCTAGGTCAATTTCACGTGTCATTTTGTCCTACAGGATTAGAGTTATGCCAAAACTAACTTCCTCATGAGACTTATTAGAACATTCCAGCACAGATTGATATATCACTTGACCCACTTACTATTTTCAAAAAAGACTGAAGCAGAGTCAAGATGGCCGTTTTCAAGATGGTGGTCCTTATCGTTATACCCTCCAGCATGTATTGCCTCCTGTCCAATATCCATTAATAGCCATTTGCTTTCAATATATTTAACAGTTTGTAAAAGAAAATGTTTTTTTTTTTTTACTCTTGTTATAGATTTACTTGCTCTCTACGTGCCATCTTTCTCGGGCCCCCTTGTCGTTATTTGTTGACGACAGCACCTATAATTTTGGCTGTGGTGGTTTACCTAGGCACTGTACCTACATACGAATTTTCATCAAAATCGGGCTCTGTAACTTGGTGAGTGTCCGTCGTAAACACGTTCCCATTGACTTCACATGTAATAATCAAGTGTCGTATCTTTGCCCCGGGTGCCCATCCTCGGCCCAAATTTTGCAGGTTATCTTTACCTCTAATATTGGGCTACTTGTCTGCCCAAGTTTGGTCAAAAGTCCAGAGTCAGCGTCAGCTACAGTGATCAGGAAAATTGAAAATATCAAAAGCACAAAAAACCTAATTCCGTATCTGCAAATTTGTTTCCCCTCCAAGTCTCAAGATGATACTGAGTCAGATTTAGTTAGCTTCTAGTAAATGTCGACATCTAAAAAATCTAGCGTTGGCGATATTGGAAAAATAACCCTCATGCGAAAAGAATTGAAAAACAGAAATATTATTTTTGTTATTCACTTCTGTAGAGGAACACTTTGGCCAAAATATCATTTTACAAAAATAATGCGCCCACCCCTGGATGATTTCAAGCAGAATTACCCATTTATAAGCTCATAAAGCAAGCTAACATCACCTGCGGACTTCACTCATGTATTTAGAATATGCTTCTCAGAACCCTTTCTCAGATGTCATGTATCAGACCAAACAAATCACGTTTATCTCTTTTTTATTTATCTTTACACAACGTATATAATCTTCACTTAAGAATTAATGAATTACGATACTAGAAGGGATAACTTCCTGAGCGAACACACTTTCGGGAGGGAATGGGAAAAGGCCTTATTTAAGCACAATTCCTGCATTTACCTGGTGAAACTGAGGAAAACCTCAGTCAGGATGACAGGCAGCAGGACTAGAGACTGCTTGTCTCCCCAGTACCGTTCCGAAGTCGGCGACCGTGATCACTGGATCGTGAGGGAAGGGGACTATCGATGTTTTCGTGCCCGATTGTGCACTACGTACAAGAAGAACGCACTTCAAACACCTAACTACACGAGTTATTATCACTCATATTCGAACTATTTTAATACCAAGCACCCTAAATATAAATCCACTATAGACTACCACAACAGCGAATCGAAACAGAGGCAGCTTTGAGACCCTACACAGCCTGCAATACGTTATGAATAGGATGAAATTGTTTATTAGGAATAGTAACTAAAAAATACTACTGACAGTCCTTAATAGGCCAGCTGCTCTATTTATACGGTTAAATAAAAAACAAGTAACTGACAAATAGCTACATAAACAGATTGTAGTACTACCAAAGTATCCGGTTGATACTAGCATATACCAGGTGTTTAAATATGGAACCGCAATTTGTGCATAGACGGCGTTATCTGTCAGTCTGGTTACCGTAAAACTGTATCCTTGGCGCCACCTGCTTGTTTTGATTGCTGATAACGATTTGCAACTCACAACCAAACAAGTTTCATGTCATAGTGTAGTGTTTAATAGCGTTGA
>JAGDQP010054541.1:0-13325 GCA_022664845.1 Lepisma saccharinum
AAGGTGTTGGAAATGAACAGTCTATTGGCTTCTGAGAATTCCACTTACTTCTCTCCTCTCTTGTTTCTTTTGCCAAATCAAAAGTTTCCCACTTTCGTATCACTGCTCTGCTTGGTTCCTACGTTCGCATTGAAATCTCCCATTACAATTTTGTAATGCGATTTGCAACTATCCAAAATCGTCTGTAGGCCTTCGACTTCCTCCTCCGGGTGTGAGGTTGTTGGAGCATACACTTGAATAATTTCCATACTATATCCGGTGACCCTCCGGAGATCACCCCTCAACATCATTCCTTCTCACCCTCCAACCTGGAGCGTGATGTGGAGTGGAGGTGGAGGGGCTATCTCCATGCTGAAGGGTGATATGGAGTGGAGTGGAGGTGGAGGGGCAGATCATAGCTGGAGTATAGTGGTGGTGAGCTCTGTGCTGGAGGGTGATGTGGAGTGGAGGTGGAGGGCTATCTCCATGCTGGAGGGTGATGTGGAGTGGAGATAGAGAGCGAACTCCATGCTGGAGGGTGATGTGGAGTGGAGGTGGAAGGTCAGATAAGAGGTGGAGTGGAGGTCAGGCTAAAATGGACACCTTTCGTATAAACACGAAATTCTGTAATATTGTGTGAGAAATATTAGCTCCGTCGTTGACGCTGAGCGTGGTTGTAAATTAGGTTTAATTTGTCATGCGCACAGCAATTAAACAAGTGAAATTCACTAGCATATGTGATACGAGAAGTTTGCAGAAAGCATGTTTTTCTAGCTAAATGTGTAATCGAATTAATTCTGAACGAAATTCTGCTTTTCATCTAACTAAAATAAATATTGTTTTACCAGCTATTTCTTGTGTAAAGGTTTTATTCAAGCAGTAGTTAGTCTACCATTATAATTAGATTTGGTTAGTAGTTAGGGTTGCCAGGTGTCCAGTATTGTACGGGATTTCCCGTATTTTGAGGCTAGAAATGCTGTCCTGTTTTAACAGCATACGAAACGCCTTTTGTCCCGTATTTAAACATTTCGCTTCTGACGTGATTACAACTACTTATTTACCGTTTCTGCACTTCTCTCGATTCTGTGAAATTGGCTTTTCTTAGCTGGTTGCATTAGAAGATTCCATCAGCATCAATGAAGTCATTTTATGGCTAGAGTGATGCTAACTATTTCAAAGACTAGGGGCTTTACATTTGAAATACTGATTTTTTTTATATTGCAATGTTCCGTGTATTACTCACACGTGCACATTAGAAGTGTAAATAATAGTACTTCTTATAGTAAACAAGCACGTGTGATGTAATGACAACACACAGCAAATGACACATTAGCAGACAACAACAACTCTACATGGATACAACACATGGGGTTGATATCGACCTGAAGATGGAGTTGTTGTCGCCGATGGATGGATTTGGAAGTCCTCCCACAAATGGAACCTATAAAACGCCGCAGCACAGTCTACAAGGCATAACTCGAGTAGGGATGGGCAGTTCAGTTCGTTTCAAAGATTAGTTCGCAGTAAACTAGTTCGTTGGAAAGAGCAGTTCAAAAGACCAGTTCGTTTAGTTCAATAGTTCGCGATCGAGATGGTCTCCCTATAGCAGCAGAAGGGCCTTTCTGATCACGTGGTAGCCTTCAAGATGCATCGTGCTTGTTTCTAGTTCGCAAGCTACACTTTACTTCAAATAACGGTAAATTAGAAGGGAAGAGATGTCCCTGGGTGGAAGTGTTTTTACAATACCTCCCTCTCTCTCTGCCCACTCCCTTCAAAGCAGCACGAGGGCCACGAAAAAGGTACATTAATGCACCCACCAATCACCATTCTAGTTCGCGAACTATTTCGGTAAATAAAGTGGTTTCGAAAAGGCAAGCGCTTTGCCCTTGAAGAGCTCTTTGATGTTTAAGCACGTTGTATACTTGAATGTCATTCGCTGCGCATGAAAATGCTTTCTGTTTGAAAACTGCCATAACAGTAGAAGTAAAAAAAAAAGGTAAACAGATGTCCCCGTTTGTGTCCATGTTAAAATCCCTGCCTCCCTGACACACAGCAGTTCTATAGTAGGGGGATGGAGATGGTTGTTCGCGACATTGAAACAAAGGAACTACACATAGTAACTAAGGAAAGATAGGAAGTCTTTCTTCCTTGAGGAAACAGTTGAGGCATGAGCTGTAGTCCGTTAGATTTCTGTCATTGAAAAGGGAGTATTAAGAATTCCCTTTTCAATGATTTTTTTTTATTATTATTCCATGAATTCTTATGATCTTTGCTGGAGTGAACACAAAAATATAAATTTTATTAATAGCAAGATAGCATCTTCCCGTTTAGTCTACTATATTCATTAAATAGACAACTCCGAAGAAAATAATTTTGAGCACATTTTTCATATTATTCATGCAGAGTACAGTTAAAAGATAAGGAATTCAAATAGAAATGTTAGGCATACATCATGCATTACTATACGAAGAGACGCATTTTTGTAATAAAGTTAGTACATAATGCAATGAAAATAGCGCAGTCTTTATTAACCAGTGCACGCAAAAGGGTAACCCTCAGTTTCACCAGGCGAATGCAGGTATGGAATCTTCAGTAAGACCCTGCCGATACCTTCCCCATCCTCTATCCAACCCTATCCCAGTCTGAACTAAAAGTGTCAAAGGCCCATAAACAAATTCAGAATTTGTTGCGTTATTTATAGTCTAAATGTAACATTGAGTCACGTTTTGTACGTTCTTTAAATTACTACGAGATGTTTTCTTAGGTCCTCCGATGCGAGCCATTTCTCACATAAATTAACTAGTGAGAGAGAGAGAGAGTTCGGAATACATTTTATTGAAAATTTCATTTATACCTTAATGCCACAAAGGATTATAGCGATAGGAGTGGGGCTACAGGCTATTTTGAGGGGAAAGCGATGATGAACATTACAAGCACAATTTCGGCTTTCGTTTGGTGAATTGAGAATGTAACTAATAATTTTATTTTTTGTTGTATAAATCGCTTAAATAAATAAATAAATAATAAAGGTATAATTTGTATTTAATTTGAACGCCTCGAAGGAAAACAATTATAGCAATCGTCTACGAATATTTTCTATATAACGGATTACATCTTTGATGTTGTGTACCGTCATGGAGATAAATTTTGAAACTGAGAACGGAAACAATGATTTTCTTAAACACCCTAACATTGCCTCAGTTGCATTTTTTTTTTCTGTCCCTGGAGGCCTGGACTAATAGCTTCGAAGTGAACTAGTTCATCCGTCTTGCGTCTTTGTCAGAGCGCGCGCGCGAGAGAGAGAGAGAGAGAAAGAAACTACCATCACTTGAACGGAGTAAAACGTCTGCTTGAGAAACATCACAAAAGCGGATGCGGTTGAACTTGGATTTCCCGCGATTTGTCTACGACCTGGGAGGGGGTGAAGTGCATAAACATCCTTCTCGTAAGTAAAACTCCCTCTCGTATGCGCACGCATTTAGTTCACTACGCGAACTAAACTTTCTCTCTCTCTCTTTTGTATGTTTCCTTCTACCTTTGCTGCTTTTCTAGTTATATATGTGAGATGCGCACGCATTTAGTTCTTGCGAACTACAATCTGTCAAGCCTCTGAACTAGTTCGAACTGGTCAGTAAAAAGACCAGTTCGTTTGCGAACTACACATCCCTACACTCGACTCCTGGGTGGTCAACTCCTCTCCTACCTGTTCGCAGAAGGCTTGCTTCTGGAATATCCTTCGCACGCAAGAGGCCTGCTCATGGTATGCACTGTACCTCAACCAAAGATCATTCCTGTACGCAGAAATTTGCTTCTGGTACTACCTCTAACACGCAGAACGTCTGCTTCTGATGTTATCCTTAAGCACGCAGAAGAAGGCTTCTGCTTCTGGTGCGACACCTCAAAACAAATCTCAAAGGAGTACATCCGAATAGAAGAAACTTATAAGCTATTCGTTAGCTCTTGAATATTTTGAATTTAGTATCCTACGGGATCTTGTTTTTAGTAATTTTAGTGACCTATTCAATTTTTGTAATAAAACTGGTTGTGGGCTAAAACCAAACCCGTGCATCTATTGACTCTACCTAAGACGCATTATAAGAAATCGTCGAGAACATTACGTGGTGAAGGCGTCGTTTCCACAGATTTAGGTGGTGGAATAAAAATTAAGTGTCCAAAAATGCACAAAGCCCACAAAACCAGTACTAATAATAAGAACTGTAACATTTTTTCTTTAACATCCATCCGTGTCAAGCGATTATTGGACATTTTCTTTGTAAGGTACGATATATGACAAACAGAGTTAAGATAGGAAATTAGGTGGCAAAACTTTTTAAATAATAAAATTTCTTTTAAATACCAGTAAATACTAGGTCAGGCAATAGATCTGGAAATATTTGGGTCAGAATCTAACGAGGATAATAACGAAAACGATAATATGGCAACTAGACCATCTTTTAATTTACCTGCCGGAGGAAAATTCTCTGCCCACATAAATGAGGATCCTGATAGATTCTTTGTGTTGTATGAACATTTGGCCTCTTTACAACAATGGGATGACGCGAAGAAGCTGGAATTACTACCAATGTACATTCAGGATACTGCCCTGGATTTAGTCTTTCAACTCCAGTTATAAAATTCATTAGCAGAAACCACTTACAATCAGTTAAAAGACAAGCTTATGGGGCTATGTAGACCAAAAATTCCATTATACAAGGCCGAAATGGAAATTAATATGGTTCAACAGAAACAGGGTTACCGATTGATTCATATTTTCTACGGAAACTGAGGACTATAAGATATACCGGAAGCTACTGAAGAACAAAAAGTGCATTTTTTGTCTGTGGGATTGACTAAGGCATTTCTTAAAAAGATTGCTTTAGAAAGTTACACATCTGCGAGATCTCCAGAAACGTCTTCATGCATTGGAAAAATCAACCGATTTGATAAAGAAAAAGGAATTTATGGAAAGATCACAAGCACTTCTGGCATTAGCTGATCAAAATCAACAATTGCGAACTACGCAAAATACAAAAGTATACAGCAAAATGCGGCTTTCCAAATGCCTATACCACAAGTTCCTAACTATAGCAACCCTTATAACCTGTATATCAACAAAAGAGTAATAAAAACCTTAATAATCAACCTTCAGTGAGCCAAATGCCATTATTTCCAAATCCCAGCAATCAACAACATACTAATTTCCAAATGCACAATCTTATGTCAAACCAGCAGTGTTCCAGTACAAACATTACCACTTTGGTCTACCCAAGAACCTATAATAGATTTCCGGAAAGGCGAACCTGAGCCCCCAGGACAAGTACCTATACACCAAGCAAGATGATCCCAGTCTAACCAGACTTTTCCCCAACCACCCATTCAGTCATTTTATAGTAACTAGCCTATTCAACAAGGCCAAATTCCTGTAAAGTATAGTATTGATACCTCAGCTTATCAGACCAATCCTAACCAGAATAATTTGGAAAGTACTACAAACAACCTGGCTGAACTATTCTTAATGATGATAAAGAATAATGCTAGTTAAAAGCAAAGATATAAAAGAATGGAAACAAAAAAATACTATAAAAAGAATGGAGATAAAAAGGGAAAGCAGAACTACAAAAAAAAAAAAAATGAAAATAAGAAAGGAAACGAACCTGGCCCCGTTTATCAGGACGTTCAGCTCAAGATTGCTGGCATAAAGATAAGAAAAACTCTGAGTAGGGAAACGAGTAAGCCCGCCCCGGGTGTCAGAAGTCAAACAGGACCCGAGGGCAGCAACAACTATTAAGATATGTGCAGATGAATCGAAGGAAAATAATACGTCCGCCTCTATAACTAAGAAGAAACAGAACATTAGACTGAAGAACAAACAACAGCCTAAAGGACCTGCCCCTCAAGAGAAGGATGAAAAGAAGAAGCCAGGATCTGCCGCTGCTGATTCAACAATTACTACTTTTTCTAGCCAAAATATACCAACAAAAAGCAGAGGAACATTCAAATATGAAACGAACGAGAATAAATCTTAGATCCAGATACGTGTGAATGAGGAGGTAATACCAACAATAATAGATTCGGCGAGCACTATTTCTATTTGGTCTAAAAGTCGAATACCGAAGAATAGAATTTTAATTCCTTTTAAAACGTGAAAAGCATAGCTGGTAAATTAGTTCAGATGAACTACATTGCTGTCATTAAATTTAAGATAGGAAATACATTGTATTCACACTAATTCCGAATTACTGAACAAAATGATATAAATCCAATAATCGGACAAGATTTGCTAAAACGACTACAAGCAAAATTGGATTTACAGAAAAACATTATTCTTTCTATAAGAAAGCAAGGAAGCCTGAGATTCCACTGCTAGAAAATAACAAGAATTACTCGTATGTTTCACAGGTCTTCATTAACCAGGTGAAAGAAACTTCTGCTGACATATTCATTTCTAAGCATATTACAATACCAGCAAAAAGCTACTTTTTTCTTCCTCTAAAAGTGAATAACTTAGAGGAAAAACAACGGTCAGCTTTTCTTTACATTCGATTACTGCAGTCATTACGTGATAAATATGGACTTACAGATTTATCATTAAAAATGCCTGTAAAAGACTGTACTATTCTTGTCATAAATCCAACTCCGAAAAGAATATATTTCAAGAAAGGCACCCCAGTAGCACACACAGACAAGACGTTTGAAGAAATAGCTTTCAAAATTGAGGACCTAAAAGATGAGAACCCAGATGACGTTTATAAATATCGCACAAAAGAAAAAATTGAACGAAGACTGAAGTTTACTGAGAAACTCTTTGATATATCTGCTTTTGACATTAACCCAATTTTGGACACAAAAATAAAGGACCAAATTTCTAAACTTTTATATCAATACCGAGATACGTTTTCGTATTTTCCCAGTGATATAGAATCATTTGAGGGTTATATCCATCGCATTCGCATAGATAAGTCTGCAATCTTCCACCGCAGATCACCGCCAGTGCCCCCAGCAGTTTGTGCCCAATTGGATAAACAACTACAATTAATTAAAGCAAACATAATAAAAGAAACCGATACAACTGAATACTCGTCTCCAATGTTGCTAGTAAAAAAAAACAAAAAACGAATTCATAATAGTTCTGAATCTCATTTCTTGCAACTATTACACCAGATATTTATCTATTCCTTTCCAATCAGCAGAGGATGTTTTAAATAGTCTTCGTGGGAAATCCCTAATATCAACGCTGACATTTCCGCGAGCTACCATCAGATAAAATTACATCCTAGCAGCTGGGAATGTATAAGTTTTGAGGTACTACACACTAGGAAAACATATCAATTCAAAAAATGTACAATGGGTCATCTCACCTTAAGTCAGCTCTCCATAGTCACGAGAATGCTACTACAAGGTCTACCAAACTCTATAACATAATTTGCAGACGATTTGCCCCTCAGTGATTTCACTGTTAAGCAAAACACAGAGTCACTCGAGAGACTTCTTAAAAGATTAAGAAAACGTAACTTCCGCGCAGCGCCAGACAAATATCATTTGTTTTTTTCTGAACTTCAGGTTCTCGGTTTTAAAGTGTCTGGAAAGAATATTTCTATATCTCCGAAGATAGCCACGAAAATTCAAAATTTCTATAGACCTCGTACAAAAAGGCAGCTCAAGTCTTTTATTGGAGTTTGCTCATTTATACGCCACCACGTCAACCGGTTTTCCGAGAAAATCGAAACGTTTCAAGAAATGGTATCCAAGGGAAGCAACTTTACTTGGAACGAGGAGTTAGAAAAATTATTCATCCAGATAAAAACTGATATTCTGAATGTACTTGCCCTGAGTCACTTCGATGAAAATCTCAAAACTAGAGTCTATGCAAACGCAAGTAATATCCAGCTAGGTGGTATTTTAACGACGTATGATCCGAAAACAGATCAAGAAAAAGTAGTATCATACTGCTCAAGACGGCTTTCTAAATCAGAACGAACCGCGAGCACCTGGTCCAAAGAATTAGCGGCCATCCTTTACGTCTTAGCAAATTTAAGTACTATCTTATAGCCCGTCCATTTATTTTATACAATGACAGCCATAGTTTTCTGACTCTTCAGATCCAGCCCGATAGGCAAGGAAAATTTACGCGCATAAGACTTTTCATAGCAGATTTTCGCTTCGAAATACGGCATCGTAAAAGCAACCAACAACCAGCCGACCTATTCTCGAGTCTAGAACAACGTACAGATATAGAAAAAGACACAGATAATGAATAAAAACAACTGATTTCGTTCGAACTTCAGAACAAGACTTGGCATACCGATCTAATTCATTAGATGTTAGTTTCTGTGAACAAAATCATTTTTCATCTGATGCATTAATTAGAGAACAAAGGAAGAACCCCTTTTTCTCTTATATAATAGATGCACTCAACGGTGTTGAGCCTGTAAAACCTAATTGTTCAAGGAAGCTCGAGCTAAAATGCCATTGTCCATGATCGTTCTATCGGACAGTGGGGACTGCAAATATACCAACAATTGGCGTATGACTTTGCTTCACGTGGTCACATCATCATTTTCAATTTTACTGCATCAGCCAGTTGGTTAATTTTAAGAGAAAATATAATATTGGTATTAGGACAGCTACTCATCACGTTGACGATAATAAGATAAAGAAAGCTGCAGATCGCTTTATTATTGACACAAGAACATTAATTGAACGAAAGTACACTAGTGAACAGGTATTCAACGCTGACCAAAGTTGTTTCGAAAAGGAAATGCATTCACACAGAACATTTACTCTGAAGGGAGCAAAAAGGGTTAATATTGCAGTAGGGTCTCTTTCTGCTACCACACATTCTTACATGATCATGTCTGTGATTTCAATGCCTGGTCCTCTTCATTCTCCACTTTACATACTTCTGGAGGTACCATCCGGTCGCTTCCCTAAAACCAAGTCTGCTGATCCACCAAACATTAGATCTTATGCTGGAACAACCGCTAAAATATCGAAGAGTGATTTACAAACGTTTATGCGAGAAGCCTTTTGGTCTTTCGTTACTGCAACTAACGTAAGCGATATTCTTCTTCTTGTTGCCTCCTGGAGCACAAATAAAGATGTTGCGTTGGTTCAGCAAACAGTTCCTGACGGTATCGAATTTGAGCGGAGACTTATTCCAGAGAAGTGCACTGGTTTCATTCAGCCCCTGGATGTTGGCTTTTTCCGCTCTTACAAAAACTTCGATTGTTTCATTACGGATAGTGTTTTGCCTACAGGAGAGGTATACATTTGGCGAAGAGATTATTTTCTACGTGTTCAATCTTTTGTTCATTACCAGTTCTCTGCTGATATGTTTAGGAACACGATCAAATATGCCCTTTTCCGCTGCGGTTATACTGACGAAATGTCACAAAGTTTCATTACGCCTATTGAGTACTGTTTTGACCCCACAATTTGCGATGAATGTCAGGAAGACCACTGTGACAAAATAAGCTTTGTAAGGTGTGGACATTCTACGAAAAGCTTTTGTTTATCTCACACTTTCACTGATAAACTGCATGTTCACTGTATTCAATGACATGTTGGCCACATATGATACTTTTCATAGTATTAAAAATGATAGTCAAAAATCTCTAGTATGCAAACATTCTCGAACGCTCGTTATGCCTATATATAATTACACAATAATTTCATTCCACTTCCATATCTTTGTGTAACTCTTGCGTTAGTGCAATGTTTTGTTATTCAATTCATTCATTGTTACAGCGATTACTTAACACAGACAGGCGGACAAAAAATGAAATACTGACCAACACTAATATAGAAAATAAATATATATTTTCTCTCACTATCTATGCAGTGTGAGAAACGTGTGTGTGCCATCGTTTTCTTCCGTCTCTTAAGCTTTAACGGTGATTATTGATGTTACGAATCGTATGATATTATGGCAACTCTGCTTGTATCTGTGTTTTCTCTCTGATTTTTCTGTGATCCTTTACATGCACATATTTTGTCTAGTTTGTTCCATTTTTCATGCACCAGTCTTTTGCGCAGTGTCGACCCTTACAATCACTAGGTTTCATGATGTTTTAAATTCTATACCTCCCAAAGTTTGCAACACTTTGTGGTGGGCTCTCAAAATTTATCTTGCTATTTTATGTACGTTTCAAATATATAAAAATTAGTATATAGTGCTATTTAAAAAAATAACTTTCAGCTAAGTTGGCAACACTATTTTTCATATGGCAACAATGTTTACGACTATGAGTACAATCTTTAGTCAGTATAATGTTGTGACAGTTTCAATCCGTTTCCTTTAACCGTTTTGAATATATCTGCGTATAAAGTGTTATCTTGCATTACTTCTACACATTATTATTATTATTTCTTCTCTCTCTCTCTCTCTCTCCTGTGTTTTTGGGCCTTTGCCGCTAAAACTTTTGCTTTGTCCATTTCTTTCGCTCCTATACCGATTGGACACGGTTTGGTTAGAAAACCAAATTTGAGATCTATTTCTCAAGCCCCCCAGATCCAACCCAACTCAGCACTGAACAAGAGAATCTGGAAGATTATTCCAAATTGGCACGAACAGAAATCTTTTGTTGAGCGGCGCGAGCAGCTCTATGTGAAACGCACCATATGATGAAATAGTAATCATCCAGCTATCGACGGCACAACGCCGTCGACGACTTTGAAGGGAGTCGCGAAGTCAGCGACGGCCGTCGACGGCGTAACGTCGCTCTTGAGTAGTTTGAAGAGCTTCATTTACGTTAATGTTAATCACACAAGAGCGGTGCCACGCCGTCGACAGCGCGGCGTAATCTAAAAGCGGCCTAAGTAATTAATTTTTTAGATCTCTCTCATAATCAACCGACAAGAAATACTTCGAACAAATACGGGAGTTATTTACATTTGGGTCATTCCAGAGAATTTCAACAAATAAAATAAGAATTGGTCGCTCGACTATTTTTGATTTCGTATATTCCGGAGATAAACTAGTCCCTCATTCGGATCTCCGGGCGGGGACTGCTTCAGTGGGCTCCAAGAACAGGATTAAGAAAGACCTTAGAATAGGAACGTGGAACGTACGAACACTATACCAAACGGGCGCTCTTCAGATGGTGGTACGCGAGACCGAGAAGTACGAGCTAGACATATTAGCGATACAAGAAGTTTGGTGGGAGGGTCAAGATAGCGTCCCACAGGGCAAGTACACTTTCTACTACGGGAGAACACAGTCTCACGACTTCGGAACAGGATTCCTCATTAAGAACAGTATCTTTCAGGCGGTTCAGAATATAGAGTTCATAAACGAAAAACTATCGTACGTTACGATACGTACTCGATGGGGTAACACGGTTTTATTAAACGTCTATGCTCCGACCGAGGTGGATCGTACGTTACGATACGTACTCGATGGGGTAACACGGTTTTATTAAACGTCTATGCTCCGATCGAGGTGGCTACTGATAACGACTAAGACATATTCTACGATGAGCTAGAAACGCTGTCTGACTGAATGCCGAAGTATAATTCGAAAATTGTGTTGGGTGATTTCAATGCAAAGGTAGGGAGGGAAGAAAAATATAGACCTACTAAAGGCAAATACAGTCTTCACGAAAAGACCAACAATAATGGAGAAAGACTTATAACTTTCGCGATTTCGAAAAACCTCCTGGTAAAGGGCACGTACTGTGAACACAAATACACATGGGTATTTCCGGACGGCAAAACTCTTAACCAGATTTATCACGTATTAGTAGATAGACGAAGACACATCAACATAATAGATGTTAGGTCGGAAGAGCGGAAGGTGACACCGACCATCAATTAGTGATCACGAAAGTAAGGAAAAAGTTATGCATCGCGAACACTGAAAGCAAGGGGTCAAAACAACTGAAATTCGAAGTTAAACGATTAAATAAACCGAGCATAAAAGCAGATTACCAACTCGAACTCTCAAATAGGTTCGAAATCCTAGCCGACTCAAGTAATAATAATAATAATGATATTAATAATGAAATTGATGTAAATAAGATGTGGGAGGCAATTCGTGAAACAATTGAGAGCGCAGCGAAAGAACGTGTAGGTGAGAAGAAACAACAGAAAAAAAACCTTGGTTTGATGAAGAATGCCTTAAGCTTAATGAAATACGAAGACAAGCCAGGCAACGATGGCTAAGTAATAAAAGTGAAGCAAATACCAACCACTACAGTAACGCGAAACGAAACACCACACTTGGGTTCAGAAACAAAAAGCTAGAATATCTGACGCAGAAGATACAGCAAATAGAGAAAAACGAGAAGATAAATAACATACGAGATCTATACAAAGGGGTAAACTCGTTAAGAAAAGGTTAGGTATGATTAGAAATGAACGTGGAGATCTTCAGGCTGATCCGACTAAAATTGTCGATGTGTGGAAAGTTACTTCGACAAACTTCTTAATGTACACAACGAGGAACAAACAGATGAATTTGAAATCCATACCGCAGAACCGTCGATTCCCGAGCCTAGCGAGATCGAGATCGAAATGTCGGTAAAGAAATTGAAAAATTTCAAATCATCAGGAATAAACAATATTCCAGCTGAATTAATTAAAGCAAGAGGAACGGCACTCATCAAGGAACTACATAAATTGATAAGTGCTATATGGAGAAAGGAGGAGCTCCCAAAGGAATGGAAAACCTCAATAATAGTTCCGATTTACAAAAAAAGGCGATAAATCAGACTGTAATAATTACCGCGGAATCTCGTTACTTCCAACCTGTTACAAGGTATTAAGTAATATTCTGTTAATACGCCTAAGTGTATACGTAGATGAAATAATTGGAGATCACCAATGTGGATTTAGAAGAAATAGATCCACGCTGGACCAGATTTCCGCCTTTAGACCAATTTTAGAGAAGAAATGGGAATACAATGGGACGGTTCACCAGCTAATCACTGATTTTAAGAAAGCATATGATTCTATCAAGAGGGAAAAGTTATACAGTATCCTGATTCGATTTGGAATTCCGAAAAAATTGTTTCAACTAGTGAAGATGTGTCTCAGCGACCCCATAAGCAGAGTACGGATAGGTAATAATATGTCAGATAGTTTCAAGATTCGCAACGGATTGAACAAGGTAATGCCTTGTCACCACTACTGTTTAACTTTACGTTAGAATATGCGATTTTAAAAATTAAAGGGGACAAAAAGGTACTATCATTGAATGGTTTGAATCAACTGTTCGTATACGCGGATGGTGTAGATTTAATAGGGGACGATATAAATGCACTACAAAGCAACACCGATGTCTTAGTAGAAGCGTGCGATGAGATAGGTCTACAGGTAAACATAGATAAAACAAAATACATGATAAC